>VZTM01023913.1:18929-46144 GCA_013400555.1 Jacana jacana | reverse complement strand
ATTCTGTCTTGTGCCAGTTTGGCTGTGGGGAGTTAAGTTGGCAAACAGTCACAGTAAGATGACATACACTCATTTGAGGAAACTAAGTATTTTTGTTTATGAGTTTGAGGAAGAATAAAAAAAAAATAATGCCCTTGAGAAAGTGACAGATGGTCCTTAAAGATCTTTTACGTAGAAAGAATTTATAGCTGCTGATTCCTTATTCATTTAATGATTGTATGATTCATTGTCATGAACAGGTTCAGAGATTAAATGTGTTCAAGTACTGTGCGTATCCAAGATTTCTGCATAGAATATCTTCTGTAATCATCCATGACTTCCCTGAGACAGAAACTGTAAAGGCAACACACAGCCCACAGCCTTTATAAGACAAGCAGTGAAGTTGGTTTGTGTTATAATGCTGGATTTTAACGTGTTTTGGTGGAAACACCTCCCCCCCCCAGCATATGCACACACATATGGATGATAAGTCCTCGGTGTGGTGAGCAGAAAGGCAGCTATTAGAGGAAAATCTAGAAGTAGGTATATAATAGGATTGTTCAAAAGCTGAAAGAAGTCACTCATAATGCATGGGTGGTTTTAGTGCCCTACAGACAGTGGATTATTTTCCATGTGATTAGGCTGAAAGGGAACACACAGGAGATGAGACAAATATAAAATGTGGCAGGGAGTGAATTTAGCAAGAAATAAAAGTTCTTAGTTGCTTACATTTTCTAGCTTTTACTTCATTTTTTTTTGTTGTGTTTTTTTTTTTTCCAGTTTAATGACTTTTCAGATAAAATAATCTGTTAAAGTTGTGGTGAAATGTAAGAAAAACAGCAACAACAATAGGTCATTGTGGTCCTAGTACTAAAGCAATGACCTATTTGGTGAAAATGAAATTTATTTAGTCACATTACAGAAAGAGACAACCAGAAATAGTCTGTTTTGGCACGGTGACATTAGGAATGCCTAATAATTTTGCCTTTTTTTTTTTTTTTTAATTTAGAAAAAGCTTCAGTTAATCAGAACCATGTGTCAATAACAAGAAACATTTTCCCTAAAATCAACCTGAACAGACTGTGTTCCAATCTTCCTCTTGAGAGCAGTGGTGGTAAACCTTGGTTGGAACTAAACACTGGTGTCAAAAGAAGAATGTGCATATTATTAGGAGGGTGCTCTTCTTTCTGTGTTGTCAGTAAACATTCAGTAGAGAGAAGGATAGGATTCTCAACAGAATCGATCAACTAACAACCGAATCTTCCCAGTGTGTTTGAAGCTCGTTAATTTAAAAGGTGTCAAGTTTTTAACAAGATACACTTACATGGCCTTCATCTGCAAAAAAGCACAAGATGTCAAAGATTTCTTTTTTATAAAATATAGCTCCATGTAGGAGCTCCATATTATATTCCTTTAGGGACTTGATCTGTAATACGATGGAACAACTTTGAAGCTCTTCAGTTGCGTTGATGGAGGCTGGGAGCTTCTAGAGCTTTGCAGGGTTGAGTAATTTGTGGCATTTGTTTCAGTAACATGCTTAGCTTGATATTTTCAGCATTGCAAACATTAGTCCAAACAATAGGCTTTTGAAGTAGCCAAATAGTGTTATTTGTGTTTACAAACTAGAAACCTACAGCAGTGCTGTCCTGGTATGTCCAAGTCTAGAGGGTCCATCAGTGACTTTAACTGGTATCACCAGTTTAGCTTGCCCTGACTTTACATCTCCTCTCTTCCCTCTTCTCCCGCTGCTCTCCCTGGCTGTCCCCATCATGCCCCTGGAGTTGGGCTGTGACATGGAGGTGGTACAAGAGAAACATGTTCCCATAACTAGGGAGTGCTGTCTGCTTCTTGTGTTCTCTCATGGTATTGCACAAGGGCCAGAATTGGTCCTTGGAATCCGGTGGATTACTGGAGGAGGGTTGTTTTTCTCCTCAGTAATGGAGGGTAGGAGGTGAGTCTGGAAGTATCTGTATTTATCATATCTAGGAAATGTTTTCTTCTATAATAAGGTTGAGTAATGCTCCCTGACCTTCTTTTATGCTTAGTGACAGTGACATTCCCATTGGTTCCTCTCTCATGTGATGTTTTCAGACATCTATTTCTATTTTTATCAATCAGGGAGTAGCTTCTAGGCTTATGACTTTCAGCTGAGCATAACTCATGCCACCCCACTGTGTTTGCTTTGATAGGAGAGACTGCTGTAATCGCTCAGCTGTGTCACAGGTTTATTGTTCTGATGAATGGATGAGCCAACTATGTAGTAGATTTGCTAATTTATGGTTAATGACCATGTGCTGTCTTCAGGTTTTCTTGCTTATGCCATTGTTTCCTCCCTCACTTTACCCAGGAAGAATACTTATCTCCAAGTATTCTGATTTTAAATGTAGTAATTTATATGGAAAATGACAAGATAACAGGCATATCTAGTAATATAGGCTGTCTAATTAGATTTCACTTGCTTTTTCAAAACGAACGTCGTCTATTTTAATAAGAGTACGGTGAAATTAGTTGTTGGAAACAGATCCTCCTTGCACAATTTGACTGGTTTTTGTCTCTGACTTGTTACTGTCTATTATTTCTGCTGCTTCTAGAGATCATGCAATTGTGCTGATTGACGAGTACTAATGAATTCCCAGTCAGAACAGGTGATAATATTACAAAGATCTGGGAGACAAAAGATGTGAAGAAGGCAAAGATACCCAAACTTCTACTGCCCTAATATACGCATTTAAAAATGTATGGTTTAGTTTGAATGGATTACAGTAAGATCCCTCTATCTTCAGTGGAATCAAATAGGCAGGTATCTAAGAGACTGTTAGTCACCAAATCCTGCAGTGTGAACTAGGGGACATTGAAGCTAGCAGGACAGTTCTGTAAAGATTTAAATAATAATAAGAATACCTTTTACACCAGTGAATGTGTTGCCACATGGAAGTTGTGGAAGCACACAGAGGAAGACCTTCAGAAAGAGTTTAGACAAATTTGTGGGTACACAGCTATTGAAGCAAACACAGATTTACCCTCCAATGTCCTTGAAGGTATGATTGTGGCTGCTGGGAGAATATGCAGGGGGCAGACTACTGGTAGTGTCCAGGCTTATGTGCTTTCCCCAAGGAGTATCTCCAGCTGTCATAACCAGAGACAGAACATGTAGTTAGATGGCTGGACTGAAGGACCCAGGAGGTCATTTCTTAAATTCTTATAAGTCTTTAATCTGCCCTTGGAAGGTCCTGTCTCCCTATGACGTCTCTAAAACAAGCCAAGGATGAGGTGACTGGTTTGGTCTTTCAAGTCTAAGAATAATAAGAAATATTATGAAGTTAGGCATATTAATCCCACCTCAATGGTCTGGGTGAATTTCTAAGGGCCACAAAGAGCATCAATAAGGTGACTGTCCCTTAACTGTTACTAAATCCAGCTCTTCGTAGTATCTAGGCCAGTCTCTACAGTGTCATCCTTTCTGTCAGTCTAATTGAGTAAAAAAACTTACTCATTACTGCAGCTCTGGTGGATCTTGTTCTCTCTCTGACTTGCTTGTGAGACATCCTGCTTTAGGTAAAGCACTTGTGTAAGTCTGTCAGATGAGTTACGTGTGTCCGTTTCATACACATAATGCAGCAGACTGCAGGTTAGTTGCTGGTATTTGTTCATCTTGAGGCATGCTGGTCCTGTTGCAGGTGAGAAGAGGAGACTTATAAATTGTAAATTTATAAAATTGCACGTCATATTATCCAGTCTTTGTCTTTTTTTCAAAACTAAAGTTGCATTGCAAATTATTTTAGTAGAGTATGAGATTATCCCGTAACATAATTTAATTTATTTTGGTCATCTGTTGTAAAAATTGTTTGATATTCACTCCTTAAGCCAGGTAATGCATTTTTAAACTTTTTTTTTTGGCAGGTCCATCTTTCCTATCCATCCTTCTTTCAGAATAGTGGTCTTAGCAGAACCTCCGGTCATTGGAAGTAGCACTCAACAATGGCTGGGTCCAGAGTTTCTGACGCTGTTTCTTTTCCATAACGTTCGATCCTTACGCAAGAGTGAAGAAATTCAAGTTATTAAAGAAATGGTAACTATGTTCAATATCTTAGGCACTTACTGACTGTTGCTTCCTGAACGTGATTATTTACAAGAGAGATATCGAGGTGCTGGAGCGAGTACAGAGGAGGGCAACAAAGCTGGTGAGAGGCCTGGAGAACAAGGCTTATGAGGATCGATTGAGGGAGTTGGGGTTGTTTAGTTTGAGGAAGAGGAGACTGAGGGGAGACCTCATCACTCTCTACAACTGCTTGAAAGGGCATTGTAGGGAGGTTGGTGCTGGTCTCTTCTCACAGGCAATGAGCGACAGGACAAGAGGGAATGGCTGCAAGCTGCAGCAGGGTAGGGTTAGGCTGGACATTAGGAAAAATTTTTTCACGGAGAGAGTGGTCAGTCAGTGGAATCAGCTGCCCAGGGAGGTGGTGGAGTCACCCTCCCTGACTGTGTTTAAGAGCAGATTAGATGTGGTGTTGAGGGATCTAGTGTAGGGGAGAACTTTGCAGAGTAGGGCTGATGGTTGGACTTGATGATCCCAGGGGTCTCTTCCAACCTAAATGATTCTATGATTCTATGATTTGCTGCATGAAAAATATTTTGCTATTGCAGTGTGACCTAAATGTCTTCATTTTCAAATCTTACAAAAGCAGTGTATCTGCTTGTCTTTTAATGATACTGATATAAATTAGCATTCTTACTGGGATATTAATTGATGCTGTAAAAGAAAAACGGTCTTTGTCAAAACTGTATTCTATTTTGTTTGACGAAAAGCGACTGCAGCAACTGCGTGCTCGTTGCATCTGGGTGCAGCTGGGTATGGAACGTGTATACCTTGCAGTAAAATTAATCTTTTTCTTTGGAGCAGATTCCAAACGTACCCAGTGTTGCTGTGGAGCAGTTGCTGTCCTTAACACACAAGCTTCGGGAGACAAATGACGCCACGGTGAGCCCTTTCTGGTTGTTTTCTTTTTTTTTTTTCTTTAAATTTACTTTCTCCTACTGTGACTGTTTGTTTTAACAAAGTCTGGGTGAAGGCTGCTAAGTTATAGTGTTATTTCAAAGGCTGCCTGATTGGAAAGCCAGAAAATTATTGCTGGCAATTACTGCAGCACGTACTGTAAACTTTTTTGATTTAAGCTGCATGTTTTTAGAATCTGCATAAAGAAAGTTTTTAGGAAATTGCCCAAATCCCAGAGAAATCGAGCAGAACAAGTGCACGTGTCGTTGGTGGGTTTACATACGTGGCTCGCAGTGAACCGTGCTTTAGGTGCCTTTTGAATAGGTATGGATAATCGTGTGTGTCCAAATAGTTTTTGATCACTTTGCTTTAGACATTGGAACTTTGATAGCTGAAGTTCTTGAGGCTTTCTGGGCAGTGGGAAGCACCAAGCCATTATAAAATGCCAACAGGCAACAGCAAAGACTAAGAAAAGGAAAAACTCCAGGACTCCTGGCAGAGTTACTGCTATGGGCTATTCTATTAAAGCAGTGTTGTCAAGAAAAATAAGTTCTGCTGACATAGTAACCACAAAGTTCTTTAAAAAGATACAGTCAAATCATGGTGAAAAGAAAAATAAATTATTGCTAAGCAACTAAAGCGCTGGATGTTTTTAATGTAACTAAAATGTAAAATGTTTGTAGTGGAATCCAGCAGTTCAACTGGTATGCAAATGTAGTCTGTTCTTAGTTTTCATGACTTTAACATGGGTCGTAGATTTTACAGTATGACTGTTTAAGAAGCAGAGAGGCTGTTATACTTTTCTGAGCTTAAAAATGTCATAAAAAGCTGATTTTTAGGTACACCTTTGGGACACTTCTGTTATTTATTACCTGTTTAGCTTTTTACGCCTAATGTATAAATGTATTGGTTTTGACATACTTGGAGACATATCATGCCTGAACAGAGCATTGTAAAAATCCTTTCCAAATGTCTATAGCTTTGTGAAATGTCCAAATGAAGTATATGATGTTGGATGAGAAGTGAGTCACCGCATGGACTGAGGGAGGATTCTTGTAGATCAGCAGTGACATGAGACGTGTTGGGAATAGCACGCCTGTGCAGAGAGCTGAAGTGTGTGCCTTAGGTATGTCAGGCTATTTATAGAGTTGCCAAAGTAAGTAAGCCTCTGCCAGAGGTAATCCTGAAATATTACCCATTGTTTAAAGTGATTTAGTTAACAGTAGGAGAATACCTGTAGACTATTCAGCCTGTGAGAGCTGTCTGCATCATTGCAATTGTTTGCTTGACGTGCAGTAGAATCTAGAGACCACGGTCAAGATCCTGTTGAATTAGATGCCTCATAGACATGTATTACAAGGATTGTCACTAATCCAATTTTGAGTTTACAGTTTTCAATATAAAATATAAAAAAAGCCAGACAGGTAAGATGGAAGAGAAAATTTCATTCCCAAAGCTAACTGCCAGCTCCAAATATTGAGAAGATGTGATACAGCTTTTCCTCTGTGGTCCTGACCTGTATTCTTGTTTATTTCAGTGCAGGATCTGATGCTATATATTATTTAGACTTTAAAATGCCCATGTCCTGAGAGAATGGATTTGTCAAGGTGGTACAATGTGTGAAATACTCTTCCTCAGTTACTGTGCCCAGCTGCCATTCTCCATCAGTGCAGGCCCATCGGCCTGTGACTTAGGAGGATTGCTTACCTGCCAAAACTTACACTACTTGGGAACGTTTCAGCTGTTTAAGATAGTTTTGGAAAGAGAATATAATCTCCAAAGGCGGTGAGGGTTCTGGCTAGTGGTCAGGGATAGCAAGGGTACAGCATTCAGCCCTCAGCCCTCTCCCTTGCCTGTGCTTCACACATGGATGAGTAGGTCTCGAAGTAACACCTGAAATGCCATCATTTACATCACAGTGTTGGGTGGTAAATTGTGGTGGTTCAGAAGATGCTTTGCAATTTTCCATCAATGCAAGCAGGAGGAGCAGGAGTGGTGATTTTTGCAGTTAGCCCAATCTAAACCATTCTTGCTCAATGCTCAGAGCTACGCTAGAAATTAAGTGTTATTAACCTTTGCTTTCTCAGCATTTGCGAAAAGTTTTGTACCGTTTCACGGAATGTTGTTGTGGTTTTGGGTTTGTAAATATTAATGCCTGATTGTTAAAATTGCGGTTTTCCAGGGGAAAGAATTGATGTTAAGAAATTTTCATGTTTAAAAATTGTTAAGGAGAGAAGAAGACTCTGAAATTCATTAAGTGTTACTTTTCCCTATTTTTTTTTTCCCGCATGGTAAATTTCTGGATTTTTTCCAATTGAAACAGCATAATATATTAAGATAATTGTAATGCAGTTAGAAATCCTTTATATGACCCAAACCAAAACATTTCAAAATTACCTAATTAAAATATTTCACTTGACCCAGGCAAAGCATGGTGTGACTTATCAGATCACACTCATTGTTGTGTGTTTCCTGCTAAAATAAGGAACCTGTTTGTATTAGATACCTTCATCCGGCAGATATAATAATAGAATGATTTCTTTCTCAGTCTCTATATCTCTCTTTAAATACATGGTCACTTCTTTTGGGGTTATGTTTGTTTGGTTTTTAAATTTTGCCATGTTTGTTTGAGGCCTGCTCTTCCAGGCGCTGAGTCGTTTTTTGTAACTCTTTGCTGAATCCTGTCCAGTTTTCAGCATTTATTTTAGCATGTGGACAGCAGAAAAGCACAGAGTGTTCCAGTACCGGCCCGCCCAGAAGGCGTGTGCAGAGGTGATACAATCTCCATAGTGCTGCTGGTTGTTGTCATGTTTATACATCCAAGAATCCTGCCAGACCCCTTTGCCAGAGCATTATGTGTGGAGCTCCTATCCAGTTTGTGAAGAGCAGGCGAGTTTTTAGGACATGGATCCTTTTACAGTGGCTAACCTCCTTGTTATTTCTAACATTCTTTAGCAGTAGTTTTTGTATAGCAAATGAAGTTCAGTTATCAACACCTTTTCTCTTCCCATTGCTTATCAAGTGAAATCATAAGGCTAATCTTTTGATGAGATCATGATTTCCATGGCAGTGACTAACTGCAACAAATACATAATTACAAGCCTGCGGATTAAAAAGCACAAGCTGCTGTAGAAGGCAGAAAGCACCCATTAGGAGAAAAGTTGAAATAATGCCTTTTGGATTACATTGTTCTCCTGACTTGTTTGGTTTAGATGCCTGAGATCCAGTCCCAGGGGTCAAATAATTAAAATGCCTTCTATTTTTTGACAGGCGCAGTCACTGGCTTCGTCTTTATCTACTCGACAGCTATTGCGGATTTGTCGCCGACTGTCACAACATCCAGATGAAAGCCTTTACTATGCTGTTAACAAAGCCTGCCTTTCCAGGTAGAAGTGCTGGTGTTGGTGGAAGTTCAAGAGCTTCTTGGCCAGCTGCTGTCACGCAAGATAGCTTTAAATGGGTTGTAGTGAATAATACATTGGCTATCTTACTCCTTAGTGTCTGTTGTTTCTTTAGAAGTGTTTCTGTGGTGTTCTTAAACCGAGGAGGTAAGTAGAAATGACTGTACTCTCTTCACATCTTTATGAAGATATTTTATTACATTGTGTAAATTAGCATTGTAAACAGCATTACTTCAGTCTCTCAAAACACTCAGAGCAGGGTTATATCAATGTCTTATACAGCCAGAGGTTTGATAGAGGCTTGGTTTCAGTTTTAAAAGCTGTATCTAAAAAAGTCAGGATTTGGAGCTCCAAGTAAGCTTACACTTTTTTTTTTACCTCCCTATTTTTTTTCTTTATTTAGGTTTTTACCAAGCCTTGCCAGATCAGCTTTACATAAAAATCTGCAGGATTCTCATATTGAGACAAGTCCAGATGACGTGAAGAAACTAGAGGAAAAGGATTACGCATGTAAGCTTCTGCCAGTTTTTGTCCTGCTCTTCATCAGTGTTATTCAGGCATTTGAGCATATAAAAGTTTATCAATTGTTCTCAAAATTTAATGTAGCTTGCTCTAGTTATATCCCTTTGACTTTATTGTACCAGAATTCAGTGCTGCTCTCCATATGTTGATACCTTTGTATTGCCTGCTGTATCCCCAGCTCATGGAATATTTTTTTTCCATCAAGTTTAAGTGTTGCCCAGAGTGTAAAATCCATGGCCTCAAACTTTCTTGGACTGTTTTGGGTTTTGGTTGTTTATGTTTTGGGTGGGTTTTCGCTTGTTTTTTTTCCTCTCTCATCACTTATAACTACACTTGTGTACAGTTACACTCTTGGTTTGATCTTAATATTTCTCTGTTCTCTTTTTTACCATTGCTTCTTTCGCTGCACTGTTAAAGCCAACCTTTTTCTCTTTGAGACTCTTGGAAAATTTCTCTTCTTTTTATTCTCTTTAAACTGCTGTGGTTGTTATATGTCATCTGTATTGAGCCAGTCATTGTGTCTTGACCTTATCCAACTTGTTCTCGTTTGCAGTAGCCTTCAGTGCTGCACATATATTTCTGCTTCTACCATTTTTCTCACTTATGTTTTCTCATTCCTGCATGACCCCAGGTCTCCATGCTGCCTGTATATCTTTTCATATCTTCTGTCATGTAGCACACCTTAAGTCATTTGCCATTCACTAAACTTTCCCTTTACTCTTCTTCACCAGTGTTGTCTCTGCTGTCATTCTTGTGTACACTTACTCTGTTATGCAATGTATTTGGCTTCTGTGTTTTTACTGTTTGATATTTGCTGTAGTAAACACATCTGTGGCTTTAATTAACGTTGATTCTGGGTTTATAGATTTTACTTGTGAGTATATATAAAATATATATGTAAATACAGATATATTAATGTATCTATTATATGCAGTATAATATATATGTGCAACCATACGTATATACATATGCTCCCGTCCATTGTATTTTTATATCTGTATTTGCATTGTTTGGATATATACAAAATGTGTATTTAAAATAAGTGGAACTCTTGCTAGTTTATGTGCTGCTACCTGCTTACAATTCTTTTTTTTTATCTCAACCCATCCCTTGAATTTTCTTTCTGTCTCTCTGTTTCATGCTATAAAGATAGAACTATATAGAATAATAGCTGAACATCTTAAAACACCTGTCTAGAAATGAGGCTATTTTCAGTTTTACGCTATACCAGATTAATACATTAGTGGCAAGAAATTATTACTGTTTTGACTGCGCAATGTTATTGTTACACTTAGTTGTTCTTTTCCTAGTGATGGAATTTATAGTTCTTTTGATCTAAGAAATTTTTCTGATGTGCTTTTTCTCTCAGAGCTGCAGTTGAAGGTTATTTCAATGAGTGCAAATTTAGCCAGTTTTCACCAAAGTGTTAAATATGTCCATGTTCTGACACCGTTCTGCAAAAATGCAGCGCTGAAAAGCGAGGATCATCAGTGACTCTATATGGCTGTAGTGGGTTGGCCCCGGATCTCAGCTGAGCACTCATGTAGCTGCTTGCTCACTCCCCCGTGCAACCCATTCCCCACTGGGACTGGGAGAGGGAACAGGGAGAATGAGAGTGAGAAAACTTCTGTGTTGACAAAATGTAGCCTAATTAGTGATATTCCAGTAATAAGATGAGAGTATGAAACGAAACCAAGGCAGTGGTCACAACTTCTAGTGTTTCTTATGGTGCTTTTTCCCATAAGATCACCTGTTTATCATTTATTGTAATAGACTTCAGTTCAAACTCATGGTAATGCAACCTTTTTTTATCAGATACTCGTTGAAGCATTCTCATTCTGTAGATGGAAATCATTTACTGCAACCCACAGCCTTGTTAAAATTTGTAAACCATCACTTGCAGGTGTTGGGGATTGATTGTCTGTCTGCTCAGAGGATGCTCGAAGTAATGCATTTGCTTCTTTCCTGAAAAATGCCTAGGTGAAATAAACAATGGGATTCTGAAGATAGGATCCGTGACAATGCCAATTTATAACTCAACCGAGAAAATGAAAGTGCCTGATGTTTTGTTTTATGAAAATAGACAAGTAAGTACGAATCTCTGGCTTCTGCGGTACGAAAAGTTTGTTAAAGGTTTACTAATGTGCATGCTCATATATATGAAACAATGTGCTAACTAAATTTTAAGGGCGTGCTTCTGAAGTGAGGTTTTTTTAGGCTAAAAATTTTCTCACAGGATTTGGTGCTCTTTTCAGGTGTGTCTTCACCTTCCCTTTGTGAAGAGATTGTAACAACCCCGTTGAACATTCATATATCATGAAATAACAGCGACTGAAAAATAGAAGTATTTGATCAGATGTTGTGTTGAGTGACTATTTCTTAATATTTTTAGCTGCTCCTGGGCTGCTCCACTCAGGGCTGATTATCAATTCCATCCCAAGACCATGTTTTACAGGCTTGTCACATGAAGCTGTACCTGCCTTTTATATGAACTATCTACAGGTTTGAAAAGCAAGCCAAAGAGTAATAAGTTAGTTATTAGTTAATTGGTTATCAATTATTTATTTTAATTATTTTACCTTATTAATTAGTCATAAGTGCTATTAGTGTTAATTAGTTCATGGTAGTGAAAAGCAAGAGTAATTAGTAAACACAATGTAAGGAAAGGGCTTGGTGACTGGGGTTTTTTTTGGTTTTTGTTTGCCCCACTCCTTTGTTAGAGGGTAGGTGTGTACTGCAGCTTTCTCCATCTAGTGTGGAAGCCTCAAAACTCTTGGACATGGGTATTCTTAGCAAGAGAATTATCCTCTGAGTTACCTGTAGAATATTTTGCTTCTGAAAGGCCACGCTGACAGCATGATCTTGTGAAATATTTTTTCTTTTAGGGGGCCTGGTGTGGGTTTGCTTACTTTTCCTTGCCTATTCTTTTTTCCTCCCTTGCCTGCAATTTCTCCACAGAAAAACTATGCTGCATGGGTATCACCTACAGAAGGTGATGACAGGCCCTGCCAGGGGAACAGATGACAATCGTCTTCATCTTCCCCACTAACATTTGATGTGAGATTTTGTTCTCTGTTGCCATGTTGGTAAAATACTTAACTTGGGTCTGTTGGAAATGAAATCCCAAGTCTTGCTAGGACTTCTATCTGCATTGCTCTTTATACATTCTTTCTCGTGTCTTCAGAAACCTGTACACAACCTGTGTTCAGATATTATGCATCTGTTTTATTTAGGCAATGTCTGTTAAAAATACTGCAAGAACAAAGTGCTCTGCGTCTGTCCCTGGTAGCTATGCATTCTGAATGCTGAAGGATGCAACAACAAAGTACCAGACAGGACAGTTGTTCCCATTGCTAAATTAATTCTACCCTTATTTTCTGTACTGCCAGTTTTTAGTTTGGTCATTCAAGTGCTGTAATGATCGTTTTGCAAAACCTGCTGGAGAACAAATTTGATTATAAATTCAGTGCAGTACGTCATCTCCAGTGTCTAAAAAGTACAGAAATAAACCAAGCAGAGAAAAAAATACTTCTTCAACCCTTTGCAATGCTACACAATGTAAGGAAATACATAGCTTTTGACTCTTTGTGTCTTGAAACATTCCAAGTGGCAGAGGGATGGAAATAATATTTAGGTGTTATGCCAGATTGCCAAATGCCACTTTCAGGCTTTTGGGGAATGTGGATTGATAACACTGGCATGATATTGATGTGCCTACACTGTCCTGTGTGTAAATAATTAATCTGAAATGTCTGCATGCATCCTAATACAATGGTCCTGGTGTCAAAAGCCAAAAAAACCCAAATAAATACCAATACATAGTATCTCTTGTAGAAAAGCTATTCTGCAGGGGAACTATAATGTACACCTATTTTTGCAATTTAGGATAAAAAAAAGAAGTCATCAGAATGAAGTATTCATGCCAATGGGCAGTTGAACATGAGCCAGCAGTGTGCCCAGGTGGCCAAGAAGGCCAATGGGATCCTGGCTTGCATAAAGAATAGTGTGACCAGCAGAAGTAGGGAGGCGATTGTCCCCCTATACTCAGCACTGGTGAGAACACACCTTGAGTATTGCATCATGTTCTGGGCACCTCAGCACAAGAGAGATATCATAGAATCATAGAATCNGAGCTGGAACTGTTTAGTTTGTGGAAGATGAGGCTGAGGGGAGACCTCATCACTCTCTACAACTGCTTGAAAGGACATTGTAGAGAAGTTGGTGCTGGTCTCTTCTCATGGGCAATTAGCGATAGAACGAGAGGGAACAGCTGCAAGCTGCAGCAGGATAGGGTTAGGCTGGACTTTAGGAAAGAATTCTTCCCAGAAAGAGTGGTCAGTCAGTGGAATGGGCTGCTCAGGGAGGTGGTGGAGTCACCATCCCTGACTGTGTTTCAGAGTAGATGGGATGTGGTGTTGAGGGATATGGTGTAAGGGAGAACGTGTAGAGTAGGGCTGATGGTTGGACTTGATGATCCCAAGGGTCTCTTCCAACCTGTATGATTCTATGATTTTATGCCTTAGCAATAAAATAAGAAATTTAATCAGGGTGTGTGGTAAAACTGACTTCCTAGGATTTATGCTGTCTGGTCATAGTTATTCTCATCAGTTATAAATTTCCAGTGTACACTCATGGCAGAACATATAGTAATTTGCCTTGAAGTCCTCTCCTTAAACGGTGTTTTGAGTATTCAGTAGTCTTTTGACGTGCCTGGTTAGGATTTTGTGGTATTAAGCTATGTTTACACGAGGCTCTTCCCCCACCCCCAGCCTCTGTTTTGGAGAGATCTGGAAACCTAAACCATCTTTCACACAGTTAAAAAGTGAGCGTTTCTGTGCTTAGAAATTAGAGGCAAGCTACTGATTTTTTTTGTTTGTTTCAATCAAGTACTAGAGTTGAGATGGCAGTTTGAAAAAATATATATGTTTGTCTAAAGGCAAGCATTCATTTCTCTAAGTAGGTTGTCTGACCTACTTACAGATGACCTATTTTTACTAGATACAGTGGAGAATATACGGGACTTTATTGTGAGTAAAGTAGTCTGCATTGCTACATTATCCCTAAATCCTTCTGATCCTTTTAAACAAATTATTTGTGAGAAGCAAAATAAGGTTAAATGGTGTACATTGTGTGTTTTCTTTTTTGATATTGCATATACATATACAGAATACACCTGGAGTACTTTGGCTCTGATTTAGCTCTGATTTAGATTTTAAACTCTGATTAACTTACTGATTTAGCAGTATAATTTAGAAGTTGTAAGAAACTTAATAAACACTTTTAGACTTGAGCTTGCATTTTCCTATCCTTATTTTCCTTAAAAAAAAAAAAAAAGTTTAATTAGAACAGGAAAGTGTATTTATCATTAAACTAGACTTGATGTTTAACCTTTAATAAAATAAATGTGTATAATTTAAATATTAATATCAGCTGCTCTTTTTTCCCTCTGTTTGGCTTCTGTAAAGTTCTACCAGGATGCATTTTTGCTTCCTCCCAGTACAACTGCTGGAAAATTGTCATACACATATTAATGAAAGTTCCTACACTCTAGGTGACAAGCAATTCAACTAGGCTTAAAGGAAATGCATTAGGAGTAATTATGGAGAACTGAATACATTTAGGGAAATCAGACAGCCACAATCAGTTGGAGCAGAGGAAATACGTAAGGAGAGTTATGTATTTTTATTTCATTGGTTTAGTCACTGGATAGATTGGCTCGGCTATTACTGGCTGAGAGACTTTTGCTATGAAATACATAGCTGTAACTATAAGCTTCAAAAAATTTTGATTCCAAATCCTGAAAGTGAAGTTCCTGTTGTACTAGTATCATTAGTAAATGCATAAACTTGAGAGTATAAAAACAGGGGTGAAAGTTATATTTTTGTTTCTCTAGCACATGATGGTAATGGAAGATATGCTAAAGGACTTTCTGCTGGGAGAACATCTTCTTTTAGTGGGCAATCAGGTGAGTCAAACATCTCTTATAACGCGTGAAACAAATTCATTTAAAAATGAGATCAAATTTTTGTTTTACTTTATTGAAATTGCATTAATTTGTACTCCTGAGGTATTTGAGCTATTTTTTGAATTATTTTTTTTTTTAATCTGCTAGTGTTGATGGGTTTTATGGGCAAATATCTCTGGAAAATGCAAAAGCCTTTTTTTTTAATTTTTTTTTTTTACATTGCTATCAGAGTAACAAGTCAACATTATCACCGAAATCATCAGTTCGTGGTTTTGGTTACCCTTCATGGCTATGTATAAAACCTCTCTTGTAAAATCTCCTCTGGGAGATAAGGGGTATACAAATAAATATTACCTAAATATTATTTATTGATAGAAAAGTGTTAGTTTTCCCTAAAAGAGATACAGATTCTCTTTATTCTTTGAGAAGTTTCTTTGTTGTTGGAGACTTTTTGGTGAGTTCGTGGAGGCTGGTTGTGTTCTTTTACTTGGTTGTTGCTGTTTCATGAGACTTTCTAACAGTTTGTAGGTTCCCCAAGATGAGGTATGGACAGGTGTTCTCCAATTGGGTACGTTTGAAAGCCTTTGTTCTTCAGAACCCCCTTAAACTGGAACCATTAGGTGACTTGAACAGAATTATGCGCTTTGTCAATTAGCTCAGAAAAAAAAGAGATCTTTTCTTATTTTTTCTCTATATTTGAAGTGTTCAGGAAAGAGAGAGTTCCCAAGCTACCAGGCTGTTTTTTCCCTCATAAAGTAATGTCCCTTTAGCTTAGCTTTCCCTTAGCAAGGATAAGATAATTTTTTAGCAGATGTTTCTCTTCATGCTTTACAATAGCCTTTGGAAAAAGTCTCAAATGCTAAGGGTCTAACCTACATGGCAAGGAATGTAAAATGCTAATTGTTATTAATGTGCAATAAAATTACGGTGTACAGTTACATACAGTCTCATCTATCTAGAGTCCTCGTTAACAGCTTGAATTTACAAAGATGTACTTGAAACCTCTTTAGACTTTTGCTAGATGATGCCAACTTCTCCCAGAAGGTTTCATCTATTCATAAATAGAAATTAATCTATTTCATAAATTAAGAAAGATCTATTTATTCTGTTTCATAAACAGTGCTCTCTATGCCAGCTTCTGAGTTTGGTATTGAAAATGTTATATAGTACAGATTGCCTGCAGGATCTGATGTCACGGATTAACAAGAGTGGGGTGCTCCAGAAGGGAAGGGAGACGGAGACAGTGTCCTTAATTATGAGGTTCACGGTCCCACAGTGTCTGAGCAAGATGCGGAGGTTTGGGGACAGCAGCCATAGTCACCCAAATCCCCAGTGACTTCCAACGAGGACTGTGGTGATAAGTCAGGTCTGAGGCCAAGCTGGGAAGTCAGGTCGGGGCTGGCATCAGAAAGGTGCACGCCAAAGACAGCATCACCACACTGTAGGCTTAGAAGGACCTGAGGAAAGGCCTTGAGTGTGAATGCAGCTCCCAAGCCGTGGTGGGCAAAGGGGACCCCAAGTGATTCGGCAGCATCATATCAGAGCTGACCTTCAACACAGGCAAGTAAAACCCTAGATGAGGGGGGAAGAGCCTGAAGAGCCTGGTAGTGCACTCAAGGCCCTGACTCATTCTTTGTATGTCCTACCAGATAGGCAAAAAAATGTTGAAGACTATGCATGTACGATTTTTAGGGTAAAAGGTATTTTCCCAGCAGTGGTATACTCATCTTTAATAATTTAATGTGTGCCACATTTTCTCCAGGCTTATGAAACTCTAATGGAAGACAATGTTAAAAGATTTAACTGGGTTGAGGTATTGGAACATACTGCTTTGATTGTAGACATCAGCTCAGCTGAACCGCTGAGTTGGAAAATCGTTTGATTTGCTGTAATTTCTCTTTGGCAAATCAGTAATACTTACTGGGTTTGCTTTTTAATTGCTAACATACTTCTGAGTACTTCAGGTTTACTCTTTACTAATTTGTTCCATTGTTTATATGTCTGACTAAGAAAGAGCCAGCTGGCCTTTTCTTTTGGAGGTACTATTTTTAAATTTTAGCACTCTATTTGCTGTTCTGCAGACTTTTAGTATCACACCAATCACCCTTGATTTCTTAGGGGTGATCACTAACCATTCAGGAATTGCTTGTCTAATTTCTTACATGTATTCCTGGATTGAAGTTATTAAGAGTTTTCATCCTATTTGTAAAGTGAATGATAAAAAAATAGTATTTTTTGCTGTTCAGTTACTTTAGCAGTTCAGTCTGTAATAAAAAGGTAGGGTTTTATGTTTACTTGATACATAAGTCACTGTGCACCGTGTTTTGCATTGAAATAGGTAAGGCTTTTGTGTGGAGATAGGAAGTGCTGTTTTGAGTTCCTTTCTGTTTTGCTTCCTGTTGGTGTATGAGTAAATCGTGAAAATTCAGTGTAAATAACTGACAATTTGAATAGTCCAAACATGGATATCTCAAAATATGTGACTAACATCCCTTTGAATGTTTGTGTTGTTTCCTAGATATTTAAATGAGTTAGAACACAATTAGGTCCATCAAAATGATGAGTATTAGAAGTGAGTATCTCTGCTTAACTGTGCTTCAATGTGCAAGGCTTGACCTGTAGTCTTTCTTTTCTGGATTTGGTTTTGCTTGCTGGACTGAATGTGGTTTTCCTCTTTTGCCTTTTTTCACTTCAGCTGTGTGTGTACACGCACAAAATTCCTGTTAGCTTAAGGGCTCTATTTCAAAATCTGTGAACTCTTGTAGTTTTTTGTAGTCTCTTTTGCATATTCTTCTTAGTTAAGAGCGGCCTGGTTAAGAGTCCTTTTGCCAAGAGTGTTTTCAAAATACAAACTTTGATGATTAGTATTTGAAAATCAGTAAATCAGAATTAAGTGGTCCCGGTGGATAGCGGGGAATGGTTTTCTTAAAGAAACTGAAGGAAATGTGAAGGTGACTGTTAGATACTGACAGATACCTTTGGAAGTGTTCAGCTTCTGAAGTGAACTACCTTATGACCCATTTCATTCATGTGTGTTCCCTGGAGCTTTTATGACCCAGGAATTCACAGCATAAATGTATTATGTGAAATATGGCTTCATCTAAATATTTTACGTTAGTTGTTGATTTATTTTGGATGCTAAGTGGAATGTGCTCCGGTATCATATATAAGCAAGCGGGTCCTTGGGAAAGGCAGTGGATAGATGGGAGTTTTCAGCTATGAAGTAGCTTCCAATGAAAGGAAATGTCAGTGCTTTCTATACGGCTTCTGATACTGCTTCCTGAATGAGTCTGTAGTCTTAAGGGTGAATTAATCTATGACTATCTAGAGCTTCTCAAAGCAGCTATGAAGCAGTTTCTTCCTTGGCTGAGAATAAGCAGCTATTTCTTGCTCTCAAAGTGACAGGCAAACAACAGCAAGAGCCCTGTTTAGTAGAAGTTACTTTTTCCAACCTTTGCAGTGACTGTTTATTTAGTCATTACATATAGTTGTTACAGCAGCTCCAACATTTTATGAGACAAACTGCAGTATTTATTCTTACTACCAAGGAGAATTTTTAGGCTGAGTTTTTCTTTAAGTTTTCCTGATGGACATTGTGCAGCTTGGGGATTGGCCACTATGTGGTATCTTTTACTGTCTCCCTGAATTTCCTATCTTTGCCAAATAGGAGGGAAACTATGCTAATTAGCAGAACTTGTTTACGTGGAAAAAAATGAAAAATAGCAGAGGCTGAAACACTTTTATTTTGTCTTGCAATTTTAAACTTTACATATAACATTTCCCAAATTGTTGCATTTGGAAGATGTCTAAAGAGAGCTGTTGGATGCTTTTGCCTCTATTGGGCATAGGTGAAGTCTTGGCAAACATCAGTTACTTCTGAAGATACTAAACAAAATATTCATAGTTTAAGGGGTTTGTGGCTTTCTGAAGAGAGAGAGGAGACTCACAGTCTTGTCACTTCTGAATTATTTTATAGCCCTGAAGTTCTAAAACACCTAAGCATATGCCAAACAAAATTTAAGTTTTTTTATTTGGCATTATTCTGCTGCAATAATTCGTAGTATGAACTGTTCAGATAGCTGATCTCATAGCTGCTGTTGTAGCAGTGAATCTTGAACTGAATTTCTCATTTTAGCCCACAGTTAGCGTACAGGGAGTATGTAATGACAAATAGTGTTCATTTTGGCTTTTAAAGTTACTCCATTCACTGTATAAATATGGCATAACTGTAAATATTACAAATATGACTATAGCGTATACATATCTTTAAAATACACTTCTACCACGATCTATCGTGACCTACCTAAAGCAGCTTGTATGAGGCCCAGGAGTTCTGCTGTGCCTTGAGAACAGCAGGTGATCCCTGGCCATGTTGTCATTAATGCTTCACTAGCCCATCCATTCCATAAAAGCTGCACGTATTTATTTTGATTTCAAGTTTTATTTTGATTCAAGCTTCAAAATGTACAGCCGGTATTCTTAGGTGCAGTTTAGTCAGCGTGTGCCCCTCTGCTTGAATGTCACATTGGCACATGGTCAGCTTTGGCACATAGTGCTTGGCCACCTACACTTAAGTCGTCTGTTACAGGCTTTATACCATTTTCAGAGTGTAAAGCCTAGCAGTGAAAAGTGGCTGAGTGGACATTACTGTCCATGTTGTATGAATGTTACCAAGGTTATGAGGAGCATTCTCTTTGTTAATCTTCCCGAAGAGTGGAGAGAGGAAATACAGTGTACATTGGGACAACCTCGTGTTCCTACAGACCATTCCCTATTTGTTGTCTTTTTGCTTGTTTTTCTCTTTTCAGAATTCTCAGTTTGTGCCTTGCGGTTTGCATCATTGACAACCTTTACTGCTCTTTCTAAGTATTTTGTACTGACTGATCTACCCTTCATTATGAAATATGTGTGTTACCAGTATCCATCCTGGTTTTATGTAAACTGCTTAATAAGGAAGAACTACTTAAAAAACCAACCAAACAAAATAAAAAATTAGCCAGACAACAAACAATCTATTTCTTCTCTTCAGCAATTATCTTTGAGGTTTAATGGATGCTGGAGTTCTGCATCATGTTCTGGCTTTCCCTGTTGCTTATGTTCTCTTTTCAACAGGAAGCACAAAGTTGATAATCAATAAGAACAATCAGAAATGCCATTCAGTTTCTGATTAAATTACTGGTGCATACAGGAAGCATTTACATTTTAGTCCTTCATTTGATGGTGTGAAAATGCAGATTGTAACGATCGACCCCCCATCTACTTTCCCATGCACAAGGAAGGCACTTTGCAAGGTAATAAACCAAACCTGTTCCTGAATAGCTGGCAGTCTAATTAGACAATGTGTAAATAAGGGAAAATCAGAAAGAGATATGAAGTAAAATAAGAATGAAGAAATCTATAAAGGTGTGCTAAAGATTGTTGTAAATATTTTGAGAGAAGATCATGACAAAATCCCAGGCAGCACTTAGTAAAAAAGTCACAAATACATGAATGTCGTGTCCTTTTGGCACAGTTGGTAATTTATTTCCCTGATAGAAAAATGTAATTTTGTCCTTTCTGCTGCCTTATCCTTAATTGAGAGATCAACTTAAATGAACTCATGGGCTACCAGTAGGAATTTATTTTATTCTGGAAGACTGTAGAAGAACAAATGATTGAATCTTTCTTAAAGATATTTAGAAGGACATGCTTGAATAGATCTGTCCTTCTAAGGTAATACTATTCTTATCTCACTGTGAAATTGAATTAAGTAGATACTGAGAGAGTAATAACATCAGTCCCCAGAAAATTGGAAATAGCAAATGTTTGGCCTTTTAACTTTTCTAGAAATAAAGGACTTAGTTTTCCTTCTTCAACGTGTGTGAAAATGGACAGCTTCCTCCGCAAGGAGAGAATGTACTATCCAAACCCAAATTTTTATTAGTACTATGAGCATGAAGAAACTGAGCTCCAAATGAGCTATGTTGGGTGAAATACTATGATATATTTTGCCTGAGGAATTCTGTGTGACAGTTGTGCTAGCCACAGTCATAACAGAATGTGCACACATGAGAACAGGTGTGCTATTTAAATACATCTGTGCTTGCATTATTGCTTTCTGCCTTTACAAGCTATACTGAAGAACCAGAATTTAAAAAAAAATAATAAAAAATCAATCAATTGATTTTTCTTTTGGATGTTTCTTCCCACGGGTTCTTTCTATTGTAAATTTTTTACATGCCCTGAGACCGAAGTTGTCTTCCCTCATTGGAAATGTGGAGACTATTTAGCCTGAAAGGGCTCTGGGTTGAAGGTGATACTGGAATTCAGAAAAAGGCACAAACTCTGCAAGCTTATCTAGACCTGTAGCCAGAGGTGTATCCAAAGCATTCAATTAATGACTTCTATCAGGGAATTAATGAAGTTTCTTTGTTCTTATGGTGAAATTTTGTTATTTTGCCATCACTATAACTTTTTCATGCCCCAGACAGTAAAACCAAACCGAAATAGTGAGATCCTAAAGCAGGGAGCATTCACTGTTGTGACCGGCTAATACATAGATAGCAGCTGGGGCAAGGCTTAAATCACCACTGCTTTTTTTGCACAGCTGCTGTCCTTTGTGACTGGCATCCGAGCCAGGTAGCAGTGACAGGGTCTATTGCAGTGGTCCCCCGGTCGCCACATCCCCTCTCTGCCAGTGACACACCTTCTGCAGTTACCACGCTGCCTTACTCACACGTGTTCCGAGCAAGGAGTGATGAGCGTAATACCACCTGGAGGGTTTGAGAGAGCTCTGTGGAGGTGCTGCTTGTCACAAAAATGTACTGATAACAGTACATTTAAAACAAACAAACAAAAAGAATCAGAAATGCATCCTCTGGTGTAAAAATAGCAGCCTCAATCAAAAGGCATGCGTTCTTCAAAATGTTTCTGTTGGCAGCAACAGGCAGGCTGTGGGCATGGAAGGTGGTTTAGTGCCAGACCCAGCCTTGAAAACCCTAAGTTAGCAAAAGTGTTTTTGTTTTCTTCATTTTCACTGTTCAGCCATAAGTTTTGGTGATAATGGCCCTATCAGTATAACTCTTTCTAAGTCACAACCCGAGAACTCTGACGTGAGGCTGCATTAAATACTGACATTTAATGTAAAGCCAAGATTGCCTTTCATTCCCTAATACAATTTTAAAATTAATTTAAAAATAAAATTTCCTATGGTGAAAAAAAGTGATTGAAAAACCCAGCTTTTGGGTTTTTTTTCCCAACAGCTTCAAATTTTGTTTCATTCTTTTGTAATGCAACAGGTGCTCTGCTGTGCAGGATGGCTGTGTGCTGAAATGGAGAAGGTGGGCTTGCAAGCTTCTCAGCAGAAGGGCAGCACTCACAAGCACAACATGGCAGCATCTTTAACTGCTTCAGTATCAGCTGCAACTAATTTAAAAGCAAATAAAAATGAGACACCATGGTTTAGATCGTTATTCTTTGTTTTCTTCCAAAAAATGTGTTGGTTTTTTTTTTTTCTAAGCAGCAAACTCTTAATTTCAAAAACTTGGGTCTAGTTCTTCTGGACTGTAACTGTATTGACTTCTGTTGGGCTGTGCAGGGAAGAAATTTGTCCTGCTACTGTAATAGCTGCATCTTAAATTGCAAAATGCCTCCTGGGACCTGTAACAACCTTGTTTATATTTGAAGCTGCAGTTACTGCTGGCAGATTAAGTCATTTTAGCCTTGGTAACAAGCGTTTACAATGTCAGTTAGGAGAATTTTTAACTAAGGGATTATTTTGCCTTCTAATTGCATGATTTCCTCTTTGTTATTCATTACTGCAGATATTTACTTCCCATTTTTTCTATTTCAGTTCCCCATATGTCTGATGGAATAAAAATTGTCTAATATTTGCTTTCTGAAATATTTTTAGTCAGTTCAGCTGAAACACCAACACAGATGTTCTTTTTCCTTTAATTAGCATATGTTTATATTTCTGTTAAATTAAGTAGCTGCAATAGCACGTATATAAATAACATACAGCAAGTGTTAATGGCAAACTGGTTTGTCCCCTGAGTGTTTCCTTAGGGTGTAAGAATTGCAGATCACATGAAGCTACATTCTGAATCCAGTCCAAGTTCAACCCAGTCTTTTAGTATATTCATAGGAAAGGTAGTAGTGATTCTCTCTGCTTAAACAGTTGACTGCTGGCTATGTGGGTGCCCAGAAGATCCAGCTTGCTCCTTGGCCCTGATTACAGACTCAGGGAAACGGAGGTTGACTTTGTTGCCCTTTTTGTCATTTCTTATTTCTGAGGTGCCATTAACTCACTTCAGAGGTCGGTTTTTTTTCAAAATGGGTTAGCATTTTCCACATTTCTTGTTCACCCGAAGAAGACTACCAGGCACATTCTCTATACCGTGAAGGTCAGGTGAATTTGGAATAAACCTACTTTTCTTGGCCTTGCATTAATGAGTAGGGCCTTAAGAATGAACTCATCTAAGCTCTTTTTTGCTGTTTCTTAATGGTGCTGAAGAGCCTTCTGAATAGCTTTGGTCTTGTCCTTCCTTTGTGTTATATTGTGCCTTCTCAGTGGAGTAACTGAGACAAGGAGAAGTTGTAACTTCTCATGAAGTAGGAATGTGGAGGGGTGGAATCAAAGAGCTTTGATTTGAACTTTGCTCCAGCTACTGTTGCCAACTGAGGATTTTATGTGGTACACCACAGCCTCTGTGAAGGCACATAATGTCCTCTCTGAAAGCAGTTCCATCCAGAAGTTGGGCGATATTAACGTGTTTATAAATCCCAGCTAAAATCTGGTGGGAATTTCTCTTGGCTCTTGGAATACTGCATGCACCTTTTAAAAAATGTGTCACATTCTGAAATGGAGGTATACTTATAATGAAATAAAAGGAGGTGTGCAAGGAGCCTGGCGAGTACGAGTGAAGAAAGGGCGAGACAGGGTCATGGCACAGCTCCCGTGTTACTTTGGGAACTGTGCTTTTTCCCTTCCTCCACAGTGGTTCTCCACCATGCTTGTGTCCTCTGGGCATTCTCTCAAAAGTGAGGTGCACTCACCTTAATGCCCTCAGGGCTAACAGCATGGATAGAAATACGCAAAAACAGCTATTTGGACAGAATAGTTTGCTTTCTGTTGGAACAGGAGAGGGAGAAAAAAATACAATCTAGTGGTCTTATTTTGTAGTTGGGAAAATATTCTTTATTCTTTTCAGGCATAATTTTAAGAATCTATCATAAACATTCAAGCCACACGGAGTTTCCATTATGAGTGTGAATGTGAAAACTTTGTTTTTTGGTTTTTTTTTAATTACAGTAACCATTTTGTTTGATATTCACCATGTTTTACATTGATTCAATATGTTGATCTATTTCTCCACCTTTGCACTTGCCACAGCTGGCTACAGTCCCACTCTGCTAAAGAGAAAAGGATGTGCAATCCGTTTGGAATTGGTACAGAAAACTGCGTGCTGACATCTGCCCAGGCATCTTTAGCTCTATTAACCAAAGGAAGGAAAGCTGCTTTCAGCATGGGCATTTTGTGCTTGACATAAGGAGTATTCCTGTTTATTGATCCAGTTATGATTCCTAGTATCTGACTGCAAGTAGTGGGAAACACTTAGGAATAAAACTGCCTGTGTGCACTGTGAGGGGATTCTTACCGTTTCTAGTTACTTTTGGTGCTTCTGATGCAATTGCTGAAGTTGTGTATTAGCCCCCAAAATGTTCTTTGAGTTCTTTGAAGAATCTGCCAGCACAATTTTATACCCCCGTTTCAAAGCAGTGGAGAACTGTGTTTCCAGTGACAGTTTTCAGAAAGGACTGGTGAAAGTTATTAAGCCTGTCGCCTGTGTATAAAGCTGCAGAATCAGGTGGAAGAAGGTT
The DNA here is from genome assembly GCA_013400555.1 of Jacana jacana. Classification (NCBI taxonomy): domain Eukaryota; kingdom Metazoa; phylum Chordata; class Aves; order Charadriiformes; family Jacanidae; genus Jacana; species Jacana jacana. The sequence goes on along the minus strand of VZTM01023913.1, from coordinate 21,423 downwards.
TGTGGGGAGGCGTGTGGCAGAGCACTAACTTGAGTTGGCTTTCCTGTGGTGGAGTCAAGTCTGCAGTAGAATCTAGGTAGTTGTATTTTTGTCAACTCTGTGGTATTTTTTCCTCTGCTCTCATGGTGAGAACTCTTCCTCTGTGATTTCAACTACTACAAATATGCGTGTGATTCTCCAGTCTCATAAATGTAGTCAGATGAGATGCTTTTGGTCCCATTTTGAGAAGCTTAAACAGTTTGCAGTTCTGCAGCTGGCAGTTACCATCTTTCAGCTAGAAGTTACAGCTATAAATGTCATAACTTGCAGCTCTGAAGGCTCCTATTCTGTTTCGGTGCCAAGGGAAACAGATTAGCGAGTCTCAATTTGGTCTAATCTCTTTAATCTTTCTGTGGGTTATATTTATCTGCTTTACTCTAGGCTGGTGTGGACTACTAGATGTGTTCATGTAGCCAGAGTGAGAATCTCAGCAGAGGATAGTGTCTTGTCAAACGGCTTTTGGCTGGCTTACAACTGAACTCTCCTTTCTACTAGTTCTTTTTCTTTTTTCCTTTGCAACCCTTGGGAATCTCACTGTTGTTCTGAGCTCCCAAGTCTGCAGTCATGCCCTTGCAGGAGGGATAAGCATGGGAACTGTTATCTTGGTCTGCACATACATTGGCATTTTAGACCTGGTCAGGAACCTACTTTTGAAAGCAGTCTCCTTACTGCCGTTTGATACGTGTCAAGGGATGTACGACCTGGACTCTTAGTACAAGACTAAACTGGAGAATGTTCTCCAGCAGCACACCTAATTCATTCCTCTGCTGATTCCTTCCATAGGACCAATATAGACCTGGGCTGAAGTGCCAGCTCCTGAACCAGTTGTACAGGACACACCAGGGTGTTAGCAACACACGATTCCCTCCATCGATCCACTGTCATTCTTCTGCACAGCTTGTTAATGCAGACATCCTGCAGTAGAGAGCTGTAGATTAGTTTGAGCTCCAACCCAGTTCTGATTCCATCTGTGCTTTTTTTTTGCTAATTCCAGTGGAATGGAATTAGCAAATATTATCAAGGCAGTGCTCTAATTCCAGGTGACAGTTACAGGATGTTTCCTTGGACCACCGAGAATTATTTTTTCATATTTAATGCAAGCCTACTTCCTAGCATTCACAGCCTAGCAATACCTTTGGGAAATAAAAGGCTGGGAAAAAAAAAAATGGGTTTTTTTAAAGGAATGCATATGTATGCATGACATAACTCTGGAGACTCAACCTTAATTCTGGTTATTTCTAGTAAGACAGATGAGTATTTTGCAAGTATGTACATATTTCAAATAAAATATATATCACTAAATTGTGTTCAGAATTCTTTGATGTGGGTTGAAATTGTATTTGCCTATAAAGGAATATGGAGAGAATTTTAACAGTTTTGGAAAGCCCTTTTCTTTGTTTCTAAGTATTAAATGCATACCATTATATTATGTCTTAATACTATATTTGTTTACTGCAGGGTGTTGGGAAAAACAAGATTGTTGACAGATTCCTTCACCTCTTAAACAGACCCAGAGAGTATTTACAGCTGCATAGGTAAGAATGTGCTACGCTTCCATACTTTGTGTTTCTGTTAAAACTTGTGTTTCTTGTTGTTTGAACAAAGACCCTGTTACGGTAGGTGACACAGAGCACAGAAATATACCTGGTTTATAGACAGAGGCAATAAGCTGAGAGGTTGAGATGGGGGTGCAAGAATCTGATGCAGTCACATTGCTTGACATAAGAGGGAGTAGAAGTCAGAGCATATTGATGTTAAACCATGGTCAAGAAGAGAGTAATATATTTCTGTCATTATTGGAGAGATTTCCCTAAGCATGAGGTACTGTGCGAGGGGAAAAAAGGTTCAAAGGTGTTTGTTTGAATATGTCACTCCCTAGGCAAGAAATATTTTACAGAGTAAAGGCTTTTTGTTTTTTTCCTTTGGCATTCCCACTGACCACATGTGTTTCTTTCTCACCCATAAACATATTTGGATTAGAAAATTATATTTATCTTCACATGCAAGCTAAAAAACAGACCTCAAAACAACAAACCAATGAATACAATTTTCAAATACAATTCAAAAACTGAAATAATACCAAATTATCTGCCTGTATTTTATGACATGAACTTTAAATCAATAAATGGACATGAAGACTGGATGTGTCTAGAAGAATCAGTTTCAGTTGAACTGCATCCTTTTTCAGCTTCATTCCTTATCTTTGCTTCTCTGTCTTCTCCTTCCTAGCTTCATCACCCTGTCTCTTTCCATAATCACTGGTTTATAAATAGTGTTAATAAAAATGTGCATCTTCTATATTTTGCCCTTTAACAGCACCGTCCCTGTAACACTGTCTTTAGCTTTCTCCCCTAGCTTTTTGCCTTCAAATGTCTTGTCCTTCTGTTCCTGATACATGGGTAGCTCTATTTCATCACTTTTCTACTGCTGTTTTCTTTCGTACTTTCTCTCTTAG
>VZTM01023912.1:13877-37099 GCA_013400555.1 Jacana jacana | reverse complement strand
CACGTAGGGCAGGCTGAGAGGGTGGGCGGCAGCTCGGCGAGGTTAATTCGGGGGACGCGAGCATTCCATCCTGTTAACATTGCTTTATTTGCTTCGGCGACGGGAGGCTAAAGCCCAGATGAGTTCGCAGAACTGGGTTGCTGTGCGCTGTCTTTAAGAAGACGAGCGGGTTCGGTGCTCTGCGTGCAAGTACTCGTGGAGCACCAAACTCTTGGTCGTCCTCATGATCTTGCAGCAAAGTGAAGTTCCTAGGCGTCTCGAATCCTCTCGAGTTAGTTGAGCAAGAACTAGAACTACTCAAGGAGACGCTGATGTTAGTAAGCGTGGGTTTTAAGGCATTCTGTTAGTATTTTTCAATATATACGAGTTAATTCCTGTTCCTGTATAACACGAAGGGGGTTGGTGTTTTGGTTTTTGGGGTTTTTTTAATATGCTTAGATGAGAAAGATGCTTCTTTTTTTCTCCAGAAGTGTATTTTAAAACCGTGTTTTGAGATGTGTTCTGGAGACATTTGCTTTAAGTAATGATTGTTTATAGGAATTAATTTAGTTATTACTTACATAGTTGAATTGTAAATAATGTTTATGAACATGGAGCATTTTCATTTCAAAACTGATTTTTAAGGGTCCTATTTGGAACAAATGTTCTGATAAGGTCTTCAATTGTAATGTGAGGGAACTGGAATGTAAATTGGACACAATTACTAGTAGTCTGTCTTATTCAGGTTTCTTATTACATAATTAAGTGTTGCTGCTGGTGTGCTTGTTCTCAAATGCTGTTCGCTGAGGCAATTACTTTGTTTTCAGTTGCCAAGTTAATGGCACATCCTGTAGATCTTGCTATTTGCTAGCCCAACAGACTCCTTAACTGCTTCACAGGACTACAAGAACGATAAATACAAACCCCTTGATGAGGATATTGTAGCTGTGGTATTAGAGACTCACTGCTCTGAGAAAGAGCAGGGAAAAAACCCTCCATTTGGGTGCTTAGGTGTGCAGTAAAGAGAGGGGGATGCAGTCCTTAAGACAATTGAGTATAAGATGGGAGAGCCGACAGGTGGCATGGCAGATTTAATGGCTAGTGAAAGTTGGTAATTTCGATCTTCCTTAATCACCAGATTTCTAGGGAAAATGACCTTATGTATGCATAGGGATAACATCATGAAGAAGACTTCCAGGGAAGTGTTACCAGGAGACAGTACGTGTTGAGAGTGGTAATTGTTGGAAGTGGTATTTAAATAAAACAGGATTTATATATTAGTCATTTCAGGATTCTCCCACGTGAAACTTACTTTGTCATCTCCCTGACTTACAGAACAGGTTAAAATTTATTTTATATCCATCTCAATCATGTTGATTCTTTTTTCCTACTTTTAGTCAGAGTCGCTTTGATTATGGAGGACTGATTCTTGAAACTTCTGGAAAGATGCATGTTTAGTTTAACCAGTTCGTACAGAAATACAGCTTGTAGTTTCTTATTCTATGTAAGCATCTATATCAAGTTAAATAATCTAATATGGTGTAGTTAAATTTTATTGTGGGTGAAGGTTGTCTAGGTCTCCGATTTAAAAGGATGATTTTCATGGATTTTGCCCTTTAGCTTCACTTGAGAATGGGCAGGTTCCTCTTGTACTAACTATAGAAAGATCAAGGTAACTTCCTTTGCTTTTTGGTGCCCTCTACTGATTTCTGCTTGTCAGAACATCAAAAGCTTTTTTGTCTTTAACAGCATGTTAATAAATAAAATGTTAATAGCAGCAGCTCTTTAAAAACACCAGAAAGGAAAAAGACAGACCAGAAGCTCTTTTGCAACTTAAGGACTTTGCTGCTTGCTCTTCAGCCAGTTTGGATTCTGGTAGAACCATTCCTCACCAAAAAAAAAAAAATAGTTAAGCAGCATAAATCTGCCTCGGTGTTTTCTGTGGGTTTTCTGTGGGCTTTCCAGTTGTAAAAAAGACTCATGCTTTTGCTCTTCCCTTCTCAGAAAAATAGAGACTCTCTTTAATGTCCACAGTCCCTGGTTCTTCTACAAGGTGAGCACGTCGTAGATTTGCTCATCCTAGAATGCTTTACTTCCTGGTTCACTTGCAATAACATTGCTTTTTGTATTTCCCACTATAACCCCAGACACTATAAAAAAAGTGCAGTGCTTCCTGTGAGTGTGACTGTCTATGCTGTATTTTGCTGGCTTTCTGTTTAAGTAGCCCTTTCATCTTCTCAGTCTTGCGGTTTTGTTCCTATCCCCAAATTCGGTGAAGATCTCTGTCCTAGGCAAACTCAGCAATTGCATGAGCTCAACCCTATCCTCTCTCATCTCAGCCTTGTGGTCTGTCTTTGCCAGCTGCCAGACCTAGCTAAATTTTTCTTTCACATTGCAGTAAGAGTACACCACTGTGTGAGTAGAGATGATAGCATTCATGGTACGGCATACAGTGCTGCTTACCAGATGCTCTGTCTGACAGCCTTTGTGAAAGCTTTAGGGGGCGGCCTTCTCTCTAAATGAAAATTAGGAGTTTTTCTTCTTATCCAGGTTATTTCTGTAAAAGATCTGTGTTGGGATTGTTCTTTTAAAAAGCTGTGATGCGCTTAATGGTTTTGATGAGCTGCATTTTCAAGATTTGACTCGTAGATGTCTTCAAGATAGTGATTTCTAAAACCATTTTCTTGGTAAGTACAGAGGAGGGACGTATGCACAGGTGTCCTCTGTGCATAAGTATTGGGAAAACATTGGAACTGGGATATAAAGCGAGGGGAAATGAAGATATTTGAGACACAAAATTAGGAACAGGTATTCATTTTAAGTAATGTTGTAGAAAGAACTTCTGAAGAGAAATAGCAAAGTGCCGAGTAGATGAGTATGAATTTGAGGAAAATGTTCAGATATGAACACAAGTAACCTGGCAAGACCAATATGCATTTGGTCATTTTGTATGTGAATTCCTACTGAGCATAAGTTAGAGACGACATGTGAAGCTTTCTTCCTCTTTGTTCTCAGTTTTCTTACAGTATCAGTGAACAGTCAGAGCATTCTTCCTCAAATTCAAGTTAAGAGACCCGTTATGGTATTTGTATTCTCTGGCACTTCTTTCAATATGTGGATGTTTACATACATCTATAGTTGAAATGTAACTTAGTTCCTATCTGTGATAGTCACTTTGTTCAGTGCGGGACAGAGCTTGAGGTCATGTGAAAAAAAGGTATACCTCACTAATTTTCTTGCATGCTTTAAATTTTTGTGTCTTTTTTTCTCCTTAGTAAGAATGTGGGATAAGGTTTGAGAATCATGGAATTGTCAGAGTTGGAAGGGACTTGTAGAGATCATCTAGTCCAACTCCCCTGCTTATCTGAGTGCATTTCGGGAAGTGAGGCTTTTTTTCCCTTCACATGTCATCTGATAACATAACATGTGATTTGGTGTTTGATTTTTTTTTTTTAACAAAATTTACTCTGATTTTGAGAATAATCCTGTTTTCTAAAGTAAATGAAAAGTTCTACCTAGGTATAAGCTGCTGCGTCTTGAAGCTGAGTATCTATAGTGTTCTCTTATGTTTTTTTTTAGGTTAACTGGGCTTAAGATCTAAATTCTTTCTTGTTTTTGCAGTTCTCCATAATTTGTCCTTTAGAGGACTGAGTTCTCCACCCATTGCATCCCATTATAAGTGTCTAGATGACCTCTGTTAGATGACAGCCGCCCAATATGTGTATTTGTAGGGGTCGAGGAATGTTCACAGGGCCTGTGGCAAGTCTGACGCATGCAAAAAATGAAGTTCTACAAGCTGCTGAGGGCAAAAGGTGTGTTCAAATCCCAGCTAATGAAGAACAACTTTTTCTTTTCCAAAGCTTTTTAAATTCACTCTGTTTACTTAAACCTTTAGGAAAAATGAAACAACCCATGTCGGTTTAAAACATAGTCTAAATATGATGAGTTTTAAAAAGAATCATTGAGTCATTTAGGTTGGAAAAGATCATTGGGTCAGTCATTAACCTAACACTGCTGAGTCCACCACTAAACCATCCCTAAGCACCACTTCACATCTTTTAAATACTCCCAGTGATGGTGACTCAACCACTTCCCTGGAAAGCCAATTCCAGTGTTTGACAACCCTTTTGGTGAAAGATTTTTTCCTCGTGCTCAATCTAAACTTCCCCTGATGCGATTTAAGGCCATTTTCTCTTGTCTTACAACTTAATACTTGGGCAAGGAGACTGACCCGCACCTTGCTACAGCCTCCTTTCAGGTAGTTGTAGAGAGCAATAGTCTCCTCTCAGCCTCTTTTCCTCCAGGCTGAACAACCCCAGTTCCCTCAGCTGTTTCTCTTAAGACTTGTGCTCTAGATCCTTCACTAGCTTCATTGCCCTTCTATAGACACACTCCAGCACCTCAGTGTCTTGTAGGAAGAGGCCCAAAACTGAACAGAGTGTTTGAGGTGTGGCCTCACCAGTGCCAAGTACAGGGCGGGTGGGTTGATCAGTTCCCTAGTCCTGCTCACCACAATAATCCTGATACAGGCCAGCATGCTGTTGGCCTTCTTAACCGTCTGGGTGCACTGCTGGCTCATACTCAGCTAACTGTTGACCAACACTTCCATGTCCTTTTCTGCAAGGCAGCTCTCCTGCCCTCTTCTCCAGGCCTGTAGCTGTTCATGGGGTTGTTGTGACCCATGTGCAGGACCTGTACTTGGCCTTCTTGAAGCTCCTCCTGTTGACCTCAGCCCATCAGTGCACCCTGACCAGATTTGTCTGTGGAGCCTTCCTACCCTGAAACAGATCAACACTCCCACCTAAGTTGGTGTCATCTGCAAACTTCCTGAGGGTCCACTTGATCCCCTCGTCCAGATCATTAATAAAGATATTAAACAGAACTGGCCCAAATACTGAGCCCTTGGGGAATGCTATTTGTAACAGGCCACCAACGGGATTTAAATCCATTCCCCACAACTTTTTGCACCTAGCCATCCGGCCATTTTTTTACTCAGCAAAGGATGCACCCATCCAAGCCATTAGCAGCCAATTTCTCCAGGACAGTGCTGTGGGAAACTGTCAAAAGCTTTTCTAAAATACAGGTGAACAATCACTTAAAACAGTTCTGGATTTGTTCTGCTCTTTAGTAGGTTCTGCAGTGTATAAATGTGTATAAATAAATCAATTTTAACAAGAAATGGGTTAACAGGATGCCAACTGTAACATTATGCTCAGTGGGCATATTGTTGTGTTCAGTCATTTGTAGGTGATACATAGAGTCCACCTGTCCTAAATTGTATGAACGACAAAGTAAAGCCTTCGTATTTCTTTCAGCTGTGAAAATTTCCTTGTATATGAGAAATGGCATAGAAGAAGGAAAGAACAAATTTAGTGTCAGAAATGGGAGAAACAGACCTGAAATACAGGGTGAGAGGAGACCTGACACACTGTTGTTGGAGACTGCTGTGACATACTACAGCAATTGCAATTGTACTGCGTATCATTTGGGACATGTTTTCTCCCTATTTCTGTGGCTTCTCGCTAGAGAAGAAGGACCTTGAAAAATGAAAAAACTTTATTCTTAGAATTAAGTATCTCAGCTCTCTGAATTTTTAGGCTTCTATTTAAATACAGCTCCTTAAGTTTTATGAATTGTGGGGTTGGGTTTTTTTTGCACTGATACCAGTGTGTATGTGTATTGCAATATATTGAAGAACATTCTATGTTTCTGTGACAGTTTGGTCCATACCAGTTAGGTATGTGGCTTGTTTTGTGGATTCATTGTGCAGTTTCTAAAATTAATTGAAAGTGTTCAAATTTCTAGCAATATGGCGAGATGAGAAGAATGTAGAGAGCAAACTGTAGTATGTTCCTGAAGAAAATAGATCCTGACTTCCCCTGTTTTTTGAGAATGTATAGTACTGCATTAGAAGTCTTTTGCTAACACAGATCAGTTGTTCTGAAGACAAGCAAAGCCAGAGAAGGCAGCCAAATATGAATATGCTCTATCGCAGTAGGTGTTGAAGTACTATGCTAGTAGTCATTTTCCTAGGACTGTACTAGAACCCATGTGATAGTTGCACATGCCTAAGTGAAGAAGTCACTGGTGAATACATACCGTACAGTAAAACTGCATAGACAAGACTTTGGTATGAAGACAACTTTGAACCAGACTTCTCTTCAGACTCTGTGTTCCTTCAGGTAAAAGATAAGAATTATTTCTGAAATAGAAAAGTTTATTTTTTAAAAATTTTACACCTTGCCTTGATTTCACAACTTTCCTCTTGCACTGGCATTCTTTTAAATATATCAATTTCATTATATTTTACAACACTTAAAGTTATTTCTTTATAGTAATGAACATATTTTAGTCATACACATGCAAATTTTAATGTTTCGGCCTTATATATAGGGAAGTTAGCCCTTTTTCTTTAGCTACAATTTTGTGATTTTAATTAAAAACTTCCATTTTATTTACATACCAAAATAAGAGGTATGGGCTCTGCGTGCTCTTAGGAGTTGCTGTTAGCTCCATCTTCTGAAACAGCACTTTCTGATTTGTATTAGCTGCTGTTCATGTCAAAACATGGACAATTTACCTCAGATCTTGGTAGGCAATTTAGCAATAAACTTCTAGGAAACGATAAACTGAAAAACTATTAAAAAAACCTTCCTGAATACTAGTACTATTTGTTGCATAATTTTTAAACTTTCCAGTTTTAAGGAAGAAAGCTTTAGTGACCTGCTAAGTGTATGTACCAGGTTTTGCTTACTAATATAGTGCATGTTAACTGGAGGAAACGTACAGAAAGAAACAGCACAAAAATTGTTTTCTGTTTATTATCACCCACACCACTGACAAGGTTGAAGTCAATGTTGAGACTGTAATTTGGGATTTTAAAATAAAATTATTATTTTTCTAGCAACTTTTTTCTTAAATAGAGAGTGAGGTATAGCTGATTTTTTTTCACCTTATTGAAGTTTGGATGGTGTTCTGGATTATGAGAGAGGTAACAAGCCCTATTTGGAAGAAACATCTTTATGTGTTACAAAAATATTTACTGTCATTTTGTGAGTTTAGCAGCCTTGAAATTGCTTTGAATAATGTCCCTGAAAAATGGTAGCAAAATTTTTCACATATCAAAAGATTCTTGTTTCCATGCAGCAAGTACTGCAAGCAATAGCAAATACTAATAAAATTAAATGTGAACAACTTTGAGATGGCTGTGTGTTTCCTTGATTATTAAACCTGCTTCAGTATTAGAAAAGGAAGTGCTTCAGGTGCGATGTATGGTTTGCAATGTCCCATTTGTATGAGCAATAGAACTTGAAAATAAGAAATGCATAGTCCTACTAAAAACAATTTGGTGGTTCTTGACCTTGAGAGAGTTGCACTGTGCCAAATAGGATGCTAAAATTCTTACACTTTTTCATGTTCCTGTGTGTTTTAAATTCACATGCAGCAAAAGAAATATTCCAGCATTAGATATGAGAAATTGACATGGTAGAATCAAGTTGTTAAGCCTTTTAAAAATATTTGCTGTGTGAAACTGAGGTGGTTCAGATTTAACTTTCTCTTAATGTTGGTTCTTAAGTATGCTAAACGCCCAGTTATATGGGAGTTGCATATCAGAGAGGAAACTAATACAGAGAAAACCCTGTAGATGACTGTCAGCCTGATGTCAAATAAACAACAAATTATTTATAACAAATATATAAATTGTAACAAATTGGTAGGTTATGAATATGTTTCTATCTTAAGTAAAATTGAGATTAATTTGATGGAATATGTTCTGTGGTATTTAGTATGCAATTTGCTATTGCATGCCTCAGATCTTTTGCAGAACAGCATTTGCCATTGTTCTCTCGATCAGTAATAATGAATTAACCCTATTAAATGTCAGTGAATTATGGGTGGCCCAGAAAGACTACTAATGAGTGTTCTTGGGACAGTTGTGAGATGCAGAAGCAGTCTAATTTATGTATACCGTCACAGCTTTGAAACACAAAAAAATGAGATGGACTTGTGTTCTCTTTATACCACATTTGGTATTGTTGCTCGTATTTTACTAATTGTGTTCCTTTTACTAAATACTGTGTACATTTTTGCTGGTTCACTGTCAGGAGAGCGCTTTAGTTCACAGAAGTTATTAAGAAGCCTGATATAGGTAAAACTGCAGTGTTTATACCGGTGACCTGATGCTGTTGCGGATTGGTTTCCATTTTAAGATGGCGTTAGTAGGTTTTTTTCTTACAACATAGTGATATTTCAAAATTAAGTTGGTGGAGACATTGTCAGCTTCCTTTGAGAATTATGTTCCTTGCAAAGGACTCTTTGTATCTAGGGATTGAAATACGGAGTATTTTCTTTCCCTATGGCCACAGAGAGAGAGGAGTGAACCATTTTTCTGTGCGTTTTGCCATAGCCATAGGAGCAGTTAGTGTCATGCTTAGTGTTTCTTGATGTCTATTTGTGAAATTTTCATTCCAAGTAGTAGTTACATCCTGTTTTTCTTAATTCTTGATAGTCTCTTCTGAAATGCACAGGGAATGTGTTTAAAGTACTCAGAGGTACCTGATCTTCAGTGGGGAAGCTTATTCAGTGGGGAAGTTTATATGCTCACAACTATACTTCGTGTCTCAAAGGTTAGCTCATGGAGCTCTACCCCAGAAGTGCTATTAGAGTTACACTTTCCTGCTTTCACAAGAGAACACTTCTAAAAGCCTAGTATTTAGCAGAGAGTCAAAATCAGGTAGAATCACACACTGTCTGAGTTTGGAAGGGATCTCTGGAGGTCATCTGGTCCATCCCCTCCTTCTCAAGCAGGGCCACCTAGAGCCAGGTGCTCAGGACCATGTCCAGACAGCTTTTGAATATTTCCAAGGAGGGAGGGTCCACAACCTCTCTGAGGTTCTCAGTCACCCTCACGGAGTAAAGAAATGTTCCCTCGTGCAAATGGAGACTTTTTTGTTTCAGTTTGTGTCCGTCGCCTCTGGTCCTGTCTCTGGGCACCACAGAAAAGAGTCTGTCTCTGTCCCTTTTGCAGCTTCCCTTTAGGTATTTCTACACATTTGAGATCCCCACTTAGCCCTCTCAGGCTGAGTAGTCCATGTTTCTCGGCCTTTCCTCATAGGAGAGATGCTTAATCATCACTGTGGCCCTTGACTGAACTCTCACCAGTATATCCGTGTCTTTCTTGTGCTGGGGAACCTAGAACTGGACAAAGTATTCCAGGTGCTATCTCTTAGGACCTTTGGACCTACTCCAAGAATTGCCTCATTTTGGCCTTCCTTTGAGCCTTTCACCTGATTTGCTTGAGCCAGCTTTCAGTTTTGGGAAAGACAGTATTTTTCATTGGACCAAATTCAGATTGCCTTAGTGTTCCTTCATAAGGAAGTTGTCTTGTATATACCCAGCCAGCTATATTTCCAAGTTGTCTTTGGATCACAACTCTGAAATCTAAGCTTGTCTATGGCTCTGTATATTAATGGTAGTGGATTTTTTTCAGTAAAATCTGAATGGGACTCAGAAAATACCTGATGTGTTGTTTAAAGCAGTTTTCTTGAATGATTATGTTCTAGGGTTTATATTGGTGCATGAAGATTGCAGGGTCTGGACAGCTCTATAAGAATTTTTATTTTCTCACCATATACCTGCTTTATCTCCACCTTACCAGTTTTTTGTACCACACTGCTCATTATCAACAGCCATGAAACTTAGCAGTTTTTACCAGAGAACTCATGGTGTCTGTTCCAGATTTCTCTATTTCATGAGAACAGGTGAAATAGTGATGTGGATAGTGGTGGGCTGAAGCAGAGGTTCCAAATCTTGCTTGACACTGTAGAAGTTGACCAAGCAGAGTTTTGTTCTCTAGCTGAACAGGCATGCACTAGGATCACCACATTAAATGTGACTAAGCCAGCAAAAATCTTTGGGCAAAACCAATTATATTAGCAAAAGGTTCTTAGTGCTGATGTTTATTCTGTCAGCTGAAGTTCCTCTAAAAAGCTTTTGCCAATAAAAAGTGTCTGTCTTTGCAGTATGATTCTGCAGATAAATCTTGATATGTAAACAAGTCCTGTGATGCAGACCTGTGTCCAACTGGATAATCCTCGTTTATTTTGCCTTGGGAAAAGTACAACAGTTAGGCTTGGCAAGAGTCCATTGTTCTATAAGATCTGTAACTTGTTTTGCCATATGTAGCACAGCACTTTTAATTTATTGCATATATTTTCTTCTTTTTAGTGGCTACTTTCTAGAATTTTAAAAGTATATTTTAAGTAAATGTCAGGCATTATGCATAGGCCCCAAGAGCTCTTTGTCTCTCAACTTACAAGTTTAATAAGAACAAACTGGTTTTTTCTTCTGTTTCCTTTTTTCCCCACTGTTACACAAAATGTATGGATGGATCCTTCAGGGGCCAGGCACATCTCTTGGTAAGTGAAAACTTGGGCTTTAATGAAAGCTAGCATTGCCACAGTGGGAGCTCTGGGACACCCATACTAAACAAGTGGAAACCTGACACACTGGAGCCCTGCTTGGGAGTGAAGCTCAAGGGAAAGCACCACAGGCGTGGATATTACCACTTGTGTTGATTAACATATCATACATATGTAGTGTCCTGTTTTGCTCATTAGCAAACTCAGTGATGTAATGCAAATAGTGTTCCGAATTCTGAGATCTACAGCTGGCTGCCATTGTTAGTGTCTGTGCATAGTAGGTACAGATGGTGGGGGAAACAAACTGTCCTGGGTTACTGTAACATCAAAATAATATGTGCAAACTATGGCCAGTTTTTACAATTGCCTTGTGACTTAGCACTGTGATCTGTCCTATTTTATTAGATCTTCTATTAACTACCTTGATGCATATTCTTATTCTGTATCCCCACGTGTACAAGTGCTGCAGGGACTGAGATCAGTTTAGGTGGAAACTAGGTCGGCAACTGGAATCTCTGGTAGGTGTAGACATCACCAAGTCTGCAGTGCCAGCGGTGGAAGTGAGTGGGAGTCTTGATGTCAGGAGGTGGAGGGGCTGTAGCTCTCTGGATTATCATATTTGTTTCCTACAAATTCTGTATCTGTAGTGCCAGCTCCTGGGAGTGATAGGTGTGAGTGGACTGGGCGGTAGCTACTGGAAGTCAGACCAGGAATGTGGGCATCCCTGGTGTATGTCAGTCATTACTGGAGCATGTGGGACCCAAGTACCAGCTACTAGGATGAATGTCTCTGCTGCCGGCCCATGGAGCAGGAAGGGTGTCTGTCCCCTAAAGCCTAGTACCAGGGTTATTGTGGGTCTCTGTGTCAGTGGCAAGAGTGGGATGGCAGGTCACAGCCTGTGTCAGCTGTTGGTGGGGAATGAGTGTCTGTATCTTGCCCAAACTTTCTTGCAGATCTAGATAGCTGGCTTTTTTTAATGTTTGCCAGACTGCCGGCAGGGACTGGGGAAAAGAGACCTGGAACTAATTACTCCCTCTAGAGGAATACACTTGGTCTCTGGTACGTGGCAGCACATAGGGAAAGATGGTATAATTAATTCTTCAACTTTTGTGACCTATGTTGTTCTTCATTTGCTATCAGATTAAACCTAACTTTTTTCACATATTAAGGGTGGATAAGGTAGGTAGGTGAGAGCAATTTTCTAATAAGTATCCCAGTCTCACACAAGCCAACAGATAAAATGCTATTTCCTTGTTCATAATAAGTATTAGTTATAGTATCATCAGTCTAAAATTGAAAAGTAGAAAACATACTGATACAGTTTTCTGCTTCTCTTGTGGTATTCAATTCAGAATGCAGGAAGGCTTGGTACATTTCTAAAGCAAAGCTCTGCTTTCTTTGAAAATTACCGTAATTGTTTAATACTGCCAAGGTGTAATACTAGTGCGGTAGCATTAATATTTTTTAAAATATCATTTTTCGTGAGATGGTGTATGTCCTCAGATTTGGTTTTCTACATCTATTCCTTTGCATCTTCTAAATAAATAGTTCCATTACAAAGCTTAATTCCTCAAAAATTTTCCACCTTTATTATTCACAATTTTTTAATGTAGAAGCATCTGTGAACTTCATTGTACACTTAGTTTTGTCAGGGCTAATACAGGTAATTGATAAAAAGAATAAAAAGATAAAAGAGATAAAAAGAAAAAAGGTACACATCACTGTGTACCTGTGTAGCCTATGCCATGTTTCAGGCCTTGAGGTAGTGAGATCTTGAGTTTGTGGTGGTTGTGGCTGTCAAAATATGATTAGGCAATACTTATTATACTGTATTGCATTAGTTACAGCATATTGTTGATCTCACAGTCCGCAAAAATGGTCTGTGTGAACTGCCTAACTGCTTCTGTTGAATGATATTTTAGACAAGATTTTGAGAAGAATAGAGTATTGCATGTTTACTGAAATGCAGATATGGAATATTCGTTGTGTTTACTTTATCTGTTCATTATATCGTTGGTTTTTTAAAAGAGGTCAAAAAATAGTCAGCATGTTTTGGGTTTTGGCAGCTTAAAAAATTCTTGGAAATACTAGACAAGTATAGAGGATCCTCCTAGCCTGTGAGCTAAGTTTTATGCAGAGGACTTTAACAAGAGAATTAATGTACAAAAATTCTGTGGAAATACACGGTTATTCTTGCAGAAGAAATAAAACATTTTTGGGAACAAAGCTTCAGTGTTCTTTGCAGCTTGATTTTACTCCCAGTTCTCTGATACACAGACTATAGTGAAGACCACATCTCTGTCTTTAATACCCATCCTTGATTAGTTTATAATTGTGTGTAACACTTCCGTCATTGGTCAGCAAGCATATGTATTACATATGTAATAATAATAGCATAATAGTGTATAATAATAACATATCTATTACAGTATGTAATGGATGAGTTTTGTGTACCATTTCCTCGGTGGGAATAACCCCTTCTCTCTTTCCCCTTTACCAGACTAACTTTTGTCAAAAACGGTATCAGAATAGATGAGGTTTTTCAGACATTGGCCAGTTTCCACTGGAGCTAGTTGATGGGCTTATCAAGTTTTGCGAGGGACAGAGTGGTGAAGACATTGTTCATGTTTCTTCATTGCTGAAGGTAATGACAGATTAGGTGGTAGACATTGGAACGAAAAAAGAACTGCAGTACCCAGGACATGCTTTGGTGCAGAGACACCTGATGACAAAGGGTCTATTACACTGTACAGTGCACTTCCAGGAGCAACAGGCTAGTTAAATACAACTCCACACTGAACTGTCTTCTAAGCCCTACCTTGTAATGCCACACCTGAGTTAAATTTCTGCTTCTGCTGCTTTCTGGGGGTGGGATGGAAGAAGGCAGTAACACTTAGAAGACCATCTGGGCCTTGACAACTCTATTCAGTCACATTAGTGACTTTCTTTTTCATTGTTCTAGGGTCATGGGGCAGAGCTCTTCCAGTGCTTACTGGACCTAAACTGTACAATGGACTTGAAATGAGCTTAGTCCTAGACTATGAATAAGCCACAACTGACTGTTCAGCCGGAGAATTTACTATTGCTATAGGTATGATCAGAGTATTAGAAATGTTGGAATGTAAATCAGATCAGTGCTGTTGAAGTGTATAGATCCTTTGCAGGTAGTATAAGCAAAATGCTTAGTTTACTAGCCCATTAGATGCCTATAGTTAAATTGGAAAGTACTTAACAAACTTTCACATTTACCCATTCGTATCACGGTAAAAATCCTTGCCTTCTCACTACGCATTCATGAAGAGGAAACAGGCAACTGCAGACTTCCAGTCAGCCTGGTATACGTGTCAGGTTGTGCTTAGTATGTAAAACCTTCTACTGAAAATGCTGCACTTGAAAATACTCTTCCAAGTATTAGTTTACTTTTAAAATGCAGGTCTAGGGCTGGTTAGGGTTAGGTGTAGTTTATTCCCTAATTTTGAGACTGAGGATGTGGAATAGTTTCTTGTACTTCCCAGCACTATCAAGTGGCAGTATGCAGAGGGTTGGAGCAGAGACTGATACTCAGATATTGGCTGCAACTGTTTTGGGAATAATTTCCTTCAGTGAGAGTTAATCATCTATGTATGTGTGTACAATCTTTATCATTTGACTGGAAAAGGATAATGGAGAAGAAAGGTCTCGATGAGTGTTGTCGGGGTGAAAATACCTAGTCTTTCCCAAATGAAATGCAACCGCATTTAGTTAAGACATAAAAAAAATTACTACAGTAAACATACAGAAGTATAACAAACAATTCAGGTTTTTTAGTATGTTTCCTTTAAAGGATGTTCTACAAACGGACATACTCTTTAATTACTTTTTGTTACCACAGCACTGAGAGTTTATAGGATACACAGGTGAGAATGGTTCAGAACTGTACTGGGGATGTCTGTGAAAGGACAACTTTTAGGGATGAGATTGTTGCTTCTTTTACTAGCAGCAGTTTGATGCCTTTATGCTGATATTGTTAAATATGAAGTAACCCATGTTTCTATTCATCATTTTTGTTGAATTAATATATAAAATAAGATAGTGCTTTTATCTTATTATTTCAAATGTAGATAGAGTGTTCTTGATAGCTGCTAGACATTCTAGTTGCCTGTTTGGGAGGAGAAACATACGTAACGTTTTGGCTGTGAAAAGCAGCGGTAGTCTCAAAGAATGTTTTAAATATTAGCAATATGCAGTTTGAGTGGTTTGGGAACCTACAGTTACTCCTGAAAGTATCATATTCCACAAATAAACTATTGAACTTCATGACTAATAATAGTGTAGATTGCAAAATTATACTGTCCATATGTAGTTATTCTACATGGTTTTTGACAATTCCATGAAACTAAATCTTAAATTATACAGCATATATATCTGTCACTAGCTCCTTGTGCTTTCCCACATGCTATTACTTTGCTACAATCGTCACATGAGGATTGGTTTCTTAATAAAAAACTAAGATAAAATACCAAACCTTGACTTTAGTTTTGTGTTACCAGATTTGTTTGTAAGTTTGGCATAGCTTCAGGTTATTTCTTTTTCAGTACTGGAAAAGACATAATTACATTTTAAATCTGTAGTTATATGTAGTTCCAAAAACTATTTGATCTTTATTTTCTTTTTAATGGGAGATGTTTTCGAGAGAAAATACTGCTGCTTAGTGCAGAGGGCAATTAGCACTTATGATGGAGTTTGAAATAACTGTGTGACTTAGTAATCTGGAGTGATGGTGAAGGCTGACTTCTTAGCAGCCTGCATCTTCACTATTTTTGGTGGAAGTGGTGCAGTCCCTGAACAAAAGCCAAAATAATCAAAGAAATGTTTTTCCCAAGTAGACTGCTTACTGCTGGACAGGGTCTATTTAATAATGTTAATACTTAGGAAATATGCCAGATTTAAATTAGGGCAGTAGCAGTGGAAGATCCCCAGCCAAAAGCAGGTACAGAATGTAGCAGGACAGCAGTGGTATTTTGTAATTTCAGTGTTTTGTTTTCTGTCAGCTTCACTAAACCCAGTGCTTCCTTCTTCCATTTGGCTTTTTCTTTTGTACTTCCAGGACCCCAGCATACCTTATGTACCTGCATTTTTATTACCTGTTTTTCTCTTTGAATAAACTTCAGTCACCGTGATGTAAAAATTCTCTGATCATGAAAGCTCCAGCTTGGGCCACAGATCATCCTTCTCTCTGACATGTTTGTCACAGCAGTAAAACATTAAATAAGCAACTCCGAGTGGCAAAACAAACATGGCATAGTTTCTTTTTTATTTGTCTTTTGACAAGATTCTGTGAAATCTTAACAAAATGCATATTTTTACAAAAGCTTTGCTTTCAAGGCATTTCTCGGGTATATCTTCCAGTGTTTTGGTGTTGAGCTCCTAATGGCAGGCAGCCTTCTGGAAGTGTCATCCTTTGCTTGGACACCTACTTTCATGAACCTTCAGGTGCATACCTGTCTTTTGATCTATTTTTCTATACAAAATTCAAGTGGAGTTGGTTAAGGAGTTCAAAAGAGATTGAGCAACAAGCAGATACATGCATCATCAGGCCATTTCCCTAAAGAACCATCACATGTAGAATTAAAAATGGACACTCCCATTTTCTTTATGTTGCTGGTGAGTTTTTTGATGGGGTTTTTTGTTGTTGCATTTGACCTTTTTCTGTTCCTTAATTATTACTACTGACTGATGGAGATAGATATAGTAGGGTAAAACTGCAATTTATTTCGAAGTACAGGGCTGAAAAGGAGTGAAATTTAGTGAAAATGGCCACAAGTCAAAAGAGAGGAAAAATACCTTGTTGCTTTTTCCTCTTAAACACCTAGACAACATTTTAGGTGTTAAAGAGGACAAGACATATGTCAATGGTAACTTACCAAGAAGCAATTGATAGCGTTCACAAAGAAAAGGCCCCAGTAAAGCTGCGAACCAGAGAAGTCCACATTTTAACCTACAAGTAAATCTGAAATGAGATACCTAACAGACTGTGAATTACTAGGCTGTGAGAGGGTCAGTTTAGGAATACAAAGCCCTTGCAGACAAGTTTGGTTTTTTCTGCACCAGCTATCTGCAAGTAAATGCAAATTTGGGATCATTACAGTTAATTGAAATAACGCTGTGGTGGACTGAAAAGGAAGCGGCACGGTAGGTGTGAGAGCTGGACGGCAGCAAAGCCATAGGATTTGGCTTGCACCAGGAGTGTTCTGTCAGAGAGCTCTGTGATGTTTAGATTGAAGGATTGATTCAGTGTGGCAGTTCATATGTTGCTATTTGGTTTTGGGTGTTAAGTTGTGGTTTTCTATGTTTAATGTTGCTATGCTTCTTTACAATTTTGACAGAATAGTGGGATGAAGGGGAAGGACATTCATTGCATTTCCTACTGGCTTCAGAGATATCTGCAGCACCTTTTGAGAAGAATTACATCTCTTTTTAATTGTTCAATAGCATGGGCACAATGAAAGGGAGAGATAGTCGCTTGTGTTCAGAACCAACTGGGAAAACATGTCTTGGAGGTGAATGGTCTTCCTATTACTAGCAGTGAAAACTTCAGGCACTGCGTAGTCCCTGCAGAATTTTAGTGAAGTACATAGACTTGACCAGAAATTACTGACTATGGGTTTTTTTCAGTTTATGTGTTAGTACTTTTCAGTGACCATTATTAAAATAATAAGTAGAAGGAGAAGCACCTCTGTGCTGAGCTAGCAGAGTTAAAATAGGCTGCAATGCAGAACAGACGTCTGATTATTTGTGTAAGTACAGACCTGATGGGAAAAGAACACAACACAGGGGCAAGCTGTGTCTGACATCTGATTACTGCTTCTGTAGCCTATCAATGCTAGGGCAGGAGGGAAGTATTCTCTTCACGTTGTTCTCTTTTTGGATATAATATTGATTTTACGTGGATGTTAGATTTTTTTATCTTTTAATGCAGCTAAAATTTTGTAGTCTTAGTTCTTTTAGAGGTTAGGGAGCCATCACAAATTCGTTATAAAGTTAATAAATAGGCAACTACTTGCAAGTGTTCAATTCCATGGCAGTTCAGTGCAGTCTTTAATAAGTTATTCCTAGCGCTAGCCACAAAGCAGTACTGAAGCATGGACTGTAATTCACTCATCTGGAGATGGGTTTTTATTTTGTTTTGTTTTGTCTTTTGCACTGGCATAGAGTGAAGACAGTCCTAGCCCCAAGCGACAGCGACTTTCCCATTCAGTCTTTGACTATACAGCAGCATCACCAGCCCCATCACCACCAATGAGACCATGGGAGATGACATCAAATAGGCAGCCTTTGACTCGGACCAACCAACACCACTTCTCAGGGGAACGATGCAACACGCCTGCACGAAACAGGAGGAGGTAAGCAAACTGTGTCAGCTGGGAAACAATTTCTTACTATTCATGATTTCAGCTCAAGGGAGATGGATTTCAGGCTGCACTGGCTGGGTCATAGACGGTAAACATGTTAACATTTCCTTAGACCTGCAAGATGCTACAGCTGTAACTGAAAAGTTACAGAAATAATTCAGGTAGGTGCATCATCCCATAATTTGTGCTTGGTAACATTTTAAATTACAAGGCTGATTCTGTTTGACTCCACACTGAAGCAATAAGCATTTAGAAAAAGGAGAGGAAAAATCTTTCTCATCAGGGTACTTTTAAAGAGATTAAGAGTTACCGATTTAGTACCATACTTTTCACTGCAGTCACAGTTATTTTCATACATAAAACCAGTCCAAACAAAGATGCGGGATTTTGGCTGGGGACAGTGAGGAAGTTAACATAGTGTCAAATGGTTGCTGCGGTGAGGGATTCACATGTAGTAGTTAGATTTTCATGTCGGTTTTAGCTGGTGGTTCATTAACCTCTCAAAGCAGAGAAACTGGAAGAACTAATGGTCATGGAAGAGTAAAGATTTGAATGGCCAGGTTGAACTGGTGCCTGGATGGATGATAGTATAAGAAAGCATAAAACCACAGACTTGTTTACTATTCTACCTAAACTAATTATCCAAAACACAGCTTTCATTACCTCACAGTCTCCCTCAAAAATGCTAAATCATTGAATGCATGTTAAAACAGACTGTCCCTCTGTTTGCTTCTGAGAAATATTGTGCCTTAGTTTGTACTAAAATCAAAGTGGCTGTGTTTTTTCATTAATATAAAATATTAGACTTAAGAAATATATAATTGATTTTCTTCTAATCCCACAAATCTAATTTTTCAGACATGATCAGTCATGTAGTTTTAAGGCAAGAGTTTTTAAAACATAGTTTTCTTTGTTTACTTCAAGTCCATGAATCTGAAAGCTTTCTGTTGGTGGCATTCAAAATACAATACAAGCTCTCAAATCAGCTTGTCAAGAATTGTGAACTTGCAGGGTTATTGAGAAGACAAATTAGGCCTTTTGTACAGTTTGGTGCAGAGAGGCTCTGCAGGGGTGTTTGGTCCACAAACTGGTTTTTACCTTAAAGTGGTTTGAACTGAGATGCCTAGAATATCCTGCATTTGTCCATTTTTGTTTAGTGTCCGGTCAGCCTACACAGATTTCTATGCGATGTTCATTAACATCTCTTCCAGAGTAGAGTGCTTAACAAGCTACTGTGGGGTAATGGAGAAAATGGTACGTGTAGGAGATGAATGTGCATGGGACACGTGTGTGACTTGCAGTCAGATGCAGTCAGATATTACCAAGGCAAAGGCGGGTGGCTTGCAAGGAAACAGTGCTGCAAATGGAGAGACACTCCTGCCCAGAGCCTTCTTCATTCTGACAGGAGTTAGTAGGTTGCTTGCAGCATTGTGGACAGAAAGCATTATTCTTTCTAGGGCCAGGTCACCTCTGCTTGAAGAATAACCTGGTTTTGCTCTAATCAGAGACATTTAAATGTGTCTGCACTTTCTTTTCCTGCATTTGAGTCAGGATGTTGTTTAGCTTATTTAGTACTATTACTTATTTAGTACTATTCCATCTAAGCTGGCTCTAGGTCAGTTCCAGAGTAGTACTACACCCAATCTCCTCTACTAGAGCAGGATCATTAAGGAGAACAACACATATATGTCTCTTCTTTTGCTGGAGTCTTTTCGACTCTTAGAACGCTCTGAAGCTGTATCAGAACTAACAACCACACTCGTGGATCAAAAGTTGATTCCTTAAGATGATTGTGAGTGCATTTATTATTAATGTTTTAGATGAGGTTATGCATGTGCTTTTGAAGCCAGTTTCCTGTCTTCCCATCATGGGGTGGTCTCAGAGTTAATGAGGTTTTCAGATGAAGACAAGATGAAAGGTGCACTCCAGTTACAAATGGTCATTCAGCTAAAGGGAACACACTAGGGCAAGTGTAAACAAAATGTCTGTAAACAAAAGTGTGGGTAGTGTGGATATCTGACCCAACATCATCATTAACTCTTTTGTCTGACTAGTTCACTCCTGTTGGCAAGCACAGGCTGTCCTGTTTTTTTTATTTTCTGGGGCTTTTTTCATTGTCTAGGTTACTATTTAGACCTTATATCTTTGCAACTGGGATTTTGTGCCTCGGACAACAGTGCCCTAATTAATTGTTTTGGTTTTTTTAAGATTCATTGTAAGTAGAAATAAATATTGAGTTTAGGAAGGTGGCCTTCTAGTATGAATTTGCAGAAAAAATGTTGGTTTTGTCCACCTTTTGTCTATGGTACAGATAAGTTGTGAATGTAAATGCATAATGCATGCCTGTATGAACCAGAAGGCCGTTCCAGTTTGTCTTTACCAGTCATTGTGAAATGGGGAGATCTGTACCATTGGTGTGTCTGACCTTTCATCTGTGTTTATCTTAAAATAATTCCGAACTAACAGGATTTAACATTGTGTTACTGCAAAGAAATCACCCTTGATAACCAAGACCTGCAAATACTAACCTTGCAGTTTTGGATACCTCTCAATGGCTGTTCCTACCTGAGGGTTGGAATTCCTGCCATTTTTCACCCCTTTGTTGTCTCTTTCTTTTAACTGGTTATTTACCATGTTTATACTGTGCAAGTAGAACCAGAGGACTTGGATGCTTTTTAAAGACTTCCAGCACATGTTCATTATTGATGTTAAATAATAGTTTAGACACATGTCTTCTGAAGTAATTTACAATAATTCACAGAGCATAAGAAAAAAATCCGGTTTTGCTTTTTCCCCGAGAATGACACCCCAATCACTTAAAAAAAATATGCCAGAGGTTTTGCCAGCTTTTACTGGCTGTGCTTTCTCATGATGTTCATAGAAAAGTAAAGCCAGGCCTTGTAATAAAGACAGGGGTAAGAGTAGTTTTATGAGAAGCTGCCTTGTCAAAGCACTGGTGGCGAAGGGAAAATTTCCGTTGTTCTTCCAAAGCATTGAAACTGTCCCTTTGCAACTTTCCTTTGTTCCTACAGCTTTTCTAAACAAAATTCTTTGCATAGACATTCTACGTTAAACTATGCAGAGTGTTTCTGTTATGTAGCAGGAAATAGCAGTTTTAAAGCAATCTTAGTACTCAAAAAAATAGAACATCTTCCTTAATAGTTCTTTGGATAGAAATCATATATATCAGTTTTATCTAATGAAAATTTAACAGATGTGTCACACTAGTAATACGGATTGTAACAAAAACTCTGAGAAAGGATACTGGAATTAAGACAAATATATCAGTAAGGCTGTAAATTTAGGTTCTCGCTTGCTTAGAATAAAACACAGCTTGTATGTGGGGTTGGGTTGTGTTTTTTTAAAAAGGCTGTGTTACAATCTGGCATTATGCTTTCTGTGTGACCTGTTATGAATTAGCATTTGTTTCAGTTCTAAGGCAGACAGTGATCACATACCATCCTTGAGAAGTAAGGCAGAAAGGCTTGAGATGTTGTATCACATACTCACCGTACAGTCTGAATAGCTGGTAATATGCTGCCACTTACCCAGAGTTTGTCTTTTCCACACATCACAAAGGTTGGACTCAACTTGAGGAATGTCTAGATTTGACAACAACTTTCAGATTTATTTGATAATAGCAATGGGAATCATAGAATAGTCCAGGCCGGAAGGGACCTCTAGGGTCGTCTAGTCCGACCTCCCCACAGTCAGCAGGGACACCCCCAACTAGACCAGGTTGCCCAGGGCCTCATCAAGCCTCACCTTCAATATCTCCAGTGAAGGGGCAATAAAGAATCCTCTCTTCCACACAGTGTTGGAGAGAACATGTTCTAGACCCTTGTATCTCTTCTCTGCAGTTTGATTCCTTCAGCCTTTTCTGTAAGTGGGAAACCCATTTTGTCCCATGTAGTTTGAATTTGCTGTTGCTTCTTGAACCTGAAATTTATGTGTTGTGAAGATTGAAAGGCGGGTATTGAAAGTACTGGAGGATGGTTTTGTGATCTCAGTTCTTCATCCTTCCAAGTAAGTGAGAAGTGACTTGATCAAAACTTCTAATAGCCAGTTTGTTACTTGTGTGCACTTTATTTTCTGAGTGTTGAACCTGAATGACTGGTCTGATTAACAGAAATCTCAGCTCAATATAGTAGCCTCTTTGCGCAGAACATACACACAATTGTCATAGAATCATAGAAACGCAAGGTTGGAAAGAACCTGCGAGATCATCTAGTCCAACCATCCTTCTATCACCAATACTACCTACTAAGCTACTAAATTACTAATTATGTAAGAGTACAAAATCAAATCCTGTGCCTGTAGATCAGTTGGTCAAAAAAAGTGGATGCTCTGGTCTAAATCAATCTACACAACAGTTCTCCACTCTGAAAAAGAAGGATTACCACAATCACAATTCCCTGGGATCTTCTGGAGAGAATTCTGTGAGATGCTCAGTTATTAAGTAAGCGTTTTAGAGCTGAAAAATTCACTACTTTGATTTTCAGAGAAGTCTACTTCTGCTTGTTGTCTCTGAGTGAACAACATTCTGTGACATGGTTGGAGCAAGGACCCTGGAGAAGTCCGTGATCAGGCAATAAAGGATTTTTGCTTAGAATAAACACATGGAAATCTCTTGACATTTGCTATCTTGACTTTTGAGAGCTTGTCTTGCCAATCCAATTGCCATTTTTAAAAATAAGTTAATGTTTACTTAAGAGTTCTTCTGTTTTCCATTACAGCATTGAGCTATGCTCTGTTAAGCACTTCTGTGCTGGAAAAAGTGTAATCTCTAAGGCTTTTAGCAGTTTTTTTCAGTAAGAAGTTTTATTCCAGCGTAATAAAGCTATTCTAGTAAAGTTTTCTAGTGTAAAAATGTTGTTGATACTCAATTCTCACATGGTTTTAGTTATGAAGAAGGATTTGTGTCATTTATATAATCTCTATTTTTTTTAATACATTTCCAGTCCTCCTGTTCGACGTCAGAGAGCAAGGAGAGATCGTTTGTCTAGACATAATTCCGTTAGCCAGGATGAAAACTATCACCATCTCTCCTATGGACAGCAGCAGGCAATAGAAGAGCCCCAAGGCTTTAATCCTCCAAATATATCCCATCGTATGTTGCACCCAGCTGCTCACCCACCACAGCAGAATGCAGTGATGGTTGACATCCATGATCAGGTAAGAGTTTTAGAGTGCGAACAGAAGGGTGTTGAAGATGTAGGGGGTTTGTTGGTGGTAGTTTTTTTCCCCGCAAAACTTCAAGATCCCTCTTGTACCCAAATTAGCTGGCAATGAAAATTATGTAACAGTAAGTTCTCTTTGCCCTTTTACAGAGCATTTGAACATGTTACTGATGAACACATAATATTTGTGTATGGAACACTGCAGTAGGCAGTGAAGGAAAAAAAAAAAAAAAAAAAAACAAAACAAAACC
>VZTM01023911.1:0-18714 GCA_013400555.1 Jacana jacana | reverse complement strand
GCACAGGGAAGGATTCTCCTTTTAGAAGAAAATTATGTTTATCATTCTGCTTAAATGCTTTCCTCCATGATCTTTGTCTCGACTGCTTAGAGAATTCCAATTCTTAGTTGATCTTGAAGCACTAACAAAATAAATATGATTAACGACTTCCCTAGGAGTTGATCATACTCTGCTTGAGTGGACACTGGAACAGTAACAACTGCAAATAAAAAAAAGAAAAAGAAAGAAAAACCAAGGAAATCTAATGGTTAATTAAAAATAGTAACAAAGAGAGCAAATGAAAGAGTGAATCCATTAAGGCCTGGCTAATTCTGCAATCTCCAGTCCTTTGTTCTTCATATGATACATATGCTTTGCAGCTGCCCAGATCAGAGCTGAAATGCTGTAATTACAGATGCTCCCTCACTTCCTCTTGTTTCGCTGTGGAAACAGAAGTTTGATTTTTCCTTACTTGCTAGCCTAATACAAATGCTTTTTTAGGCAAACTGGGAGACAGGTCCATGTTGTCTAGCTGATAACACTTCTTAAGCTTTGTCTCAGATGTTTTTTACTTTTTTTAGGTGCTGATTAAATGCTACTTCCCTTGGCCAATCATCTGCAGAAACAACACCAGCCTCTAAATTGAGGCACAGTGAAAAATACTTGATTACTAGCTAGAAAGGTAAATGAGACATCTGTTATGATTATTTTAATGCTTATATTGTGATACTCCTATAAAAGGACCAGTTACCCTAATACAGTCATCTTGAGAAAGACAGTCTGCAGTGGTTACAAATTGACTTTTTATGGAGAAAATAAGACTGTTCCTAACCTATTGCACCGATATTATATTTTGTTAATATTTTATGAAATAAAAGTCCTCCCATTAAGGGTGGCAAATTGCTTTATAATTATAGCACTTCACACACTAGAATGACTACTTCATTTTATGGAAAAAAGCTCAAAATACAATTTCATTATCATCCAGTGTCTTTTCATCCTACTAAAGGTTTCAGCAGAAAGCACTGTAATATGCATCTCAAATTTCTCCTTTTCCAAATATTAGCGCAATTAGAAAAAAAAAAAAGAAAATTATGACTACTGTTCCATGCTGTTTGCTGCTAATGAAATAGTTGTGTACAGTGAACATTTGTACATAGATCTAGATGAATCAAATGAACAAAGTGAGCAACTATAAAATATGGACCTTTTAACTTCAACATGTAAAGGCTGATTTATATACAGTATTAGCATTGAGTTAACTCAAGTGGTTTAGAAACACATTTAGTTAAATCTGTGCAACTCCCTGGTGCAGTCTCTCTTAAATCAGTTTAAGAGGATCTTAAATCGATTTGGCCTGGTGTGGTTTATAGACCTGGAATGGTTTCTAAACCAATTTAGTTAAAATTGGTATCCAAGTTGTAATCAGACAGCCCCCAAGTCAATCACAGTGATCTTAGTCCAAATCAGTGCATTTTTGCCCTTCTCAGACAAGAGCAAAATTACAGCACCAAAAGTTTTGTTCATCTTTCCTCTTTTAAAATTTTGATAGAACCATTAAATTCTTCTGCCGGAAATCATCAATAGTCTGGTTCATGTACAACAGTTTCTCCTACCTGAACACATCAGTGATGGTTTTGGTGCCTGGGACTGCAAACTCAAAGTTTATTTGATTTCCAGTGCTTTGTTTGTCTGCTATATCGTCATTGCGACACTATCAATATTACACTAACTATATTGTAAATGAAACTCAGCTGATTCATAATCCTAGGAAATAAGGTCATTAAAATATCCTGATTCTAGAGTCACCAGTTTTAAAATACCCTAATTTTATCAGACAAGATGCAGAAATAGCTACCGATCATAAAAACAAAACAAACCCCCCAAAAAACCCAACCAAACAAGTTCCCCTACCTCAACTGCAAGAACTTTGTGGAATGACCTCTAGAGACAATGTTAACTCCAGGCTCACAAAGCAAGAAAGAGCATAACAGAAAACCACCAAAACCTCAACCCCAGATCTGCTTTTAACTGCCCTCCTGAATGGCAAATAAGTCAGAAGTGTAGCCTTTGACTGCTGAAAATTTGAGCCAAGTTAAATGGCAAAGCTGGAATGAACTGGTTTTCCTTACACAAGCCCAAGACTTATGCACAGGAAAAGGATTAAGAAACTCCAAGCCTTGAGTATCGTGAGCCCTTTCCAAACACCACAAAATGCAGAGAACCTTTTTAAAAATAAAAACCTTTTTACCTCTAACTTCCTCCCCCATCTCACTCCCCACCTCAAGCAATAAGAGCAAACCGCTTTTTTTTTTTTTTACTTTTTTCTTTTTTTTCTCTTTTCTCCTTTCGATCACTGCCATGGCATCTTGTCCTACAGTTTTGTTTCTTGTTTTCAGGTTTCATTCCTAACCAATGAAGTTCAGTGCCTGGGAAGGTGCAGGATGAGTTTTCTGCAACTGCAGGATAAGTGCCATTTCGTCCAGATGTGAAGCATTGCCCCTACGCTATGTATATATAATATAATCTGGTATTTATTTGCCAAGGAGATGCAAACCCAAGTAGCTTTTAATTTAACTCTTCCACTACATTTATGTCTTATGAATTTCAGCGCTTTGGAGGTAGTTCATTGCACAGAAATACTTGGTTTGTTTAAAAGATAAAAACTCCCTGTGGCCCAACTTGTAAGGTCAGAGACTGAAGAAAACATGTCATTATTTCTGCTATGAAAATTGGTCTACCTAATGGATTTTCATTTAAACACATTTCTGAGATAAAAAAAAATATTAGAAACCAACAGAATTTTAAACATTGGACTAAGGACATTAAAAACTAGGCACACCTTTCTATTCCTTCTGTCCCCCTCTGTAGATAAAAAGTAGTCAGGATTTTCTTTCAAAATAAGCAAATGATATACTACTCAGTCAGCGTTTTCTGAGGTTGCTCTTCCGTGATAACAATTTTATTATTATATATTCACCCAAAGTCATAAGGAAAAAAAATTCTTGGTGGAAATTATTCATGTCCTAATTTTTGCCTAACATACCTCGGGATAATGCTGTCAGTCTGTTTTAAGGGACCTTACAGCAGAAGTGTGAGGGGTGGTGAAAGGGCAACCAAGACCCTGAGTTGGCAGATGAAGCTGAGACAGCCTACAGGCATTTGTATGAAACTTGCCTTTGTGTGTGCTTGAAGTGAGTTAAGCAGGTCTCATTTATTTTGAATGGTTTGTTACTGTCAGAGACAGATTCCAGTGATTTTTTGATACTTACTAGAACTTCAGGCTCCCTGCCTACCGAGCATGGAAGGGATATTAATAAAGGAAGATGTCCTTACTCATTCAGTTTATTAGAATGCAACCCAAAGATCAATTACTATTTTGGTCTAAATACCCCCCTACATAAGACACTTTCACATCTCATTCTTTGTTGCATTTAAAGACTGGAATAAGAATTTTTTTTCCCAGAATTATTATTGGAATAAGAAAAATCATATTACAATTATCGTGCAGAATAAGAGAAGGGTCTGAGCCATTATGGTAACAGTTTGAAAGGGAAAGAGGGGGAAATGATTTTTTCCTGTCTTGTTCTAGCTTGCAGCCCCCCTCTCACACGGTGTATGAGCTCTAGGATGACATCACTGCAACCCAGACCTTTCCCTCATTCCCAAATTCTATTATATATTACAATTTTTACACATGAGGACCCTTCAATTATTTCTGCACTGGCTCTGTACCAATATAAGCACTGGCAAAAATTCAAAACATTTTTCAAGGGAATGATTAATTGTATAAGTGTTCTGAGATATACAAAAAATATTCAATCATTTGAATTACCCTCTCAGGCTCTTACTGGCTGAGCTGACATTGCAAAAGTTTATAGAACATCTTGACTGATTTCAAACAAAAATTTCAGGCACATACACACTTGCCAACAGTCAGTAGCAGGTTAAACAGGCATTTTATTCCTTGCCTTCCCTTATATGGCTTTGAACGTTTATTTTTCTAAAAGCGAAACTAATTTTGCAGGCAGTTATAAGGCCTCATTGACTTCTAACATCATGTCATGCAACAAGTTTTGCAGTACACATGCTTTCTCCTCCCACCCCAATGGGGTACCAGGCACTGGCCGAACTAGACTCAAGGGCGCCTGCCTGCTATTGCACTGGCCAGTGTTCATTCTTTTCCACTGATGTGGCCTTTTCTGTGTAACTTATGCAGACTCCAAATTTAATCTGGTTCTAAGGGTTTGGTGATTCATTCATTAGTATATACTTACCACAAAAGGCAAGAATAAGTCTTTATTTTCAGCATTTTTGGGAAGATGACCATTCTGCCATGTATAACCTGCTCGCTTTGACAGGTCTAAAATGTCTTAGATTAAAACACACCTTGTAGAAATGGTTGATGTACTAGAAAGACAGCATAGACTTCTTATCCAAACACAAGTCTTTTTTAAATTTATTGCTATCTAGCATATGCTCTCCAACATAATTAAATCTGAATTACTTTGGCAGTAGGAAAATAAACCAAAGTATAGATAACCAAAATGGGTAGGTACTGCTGTAGTTTTATAAGAAGATCCACCTAGGCGACATCCAGACACATTGTCTATTTCTGACTTTTTATTTTCCTTCTAATGATACCATTTTTGTGGCTATAAACAAAAAGGTGATATAAATGCGTATTGATATGCAGCACATCACATTTCCCAGTTCCTCTCAATAGCATAGTATTTCAACAAGCTACCAGAATAGTTAAAATCAGCTATTTTTCAGAGTCTCATATTTCCAGTAGCACAAAGAACAGGAGCAGCTCATGTCACTTAAAGTCTTACTTTCCCCTTATGTTCTGCATTGCTTATATCTGCTACAAAAAAATCAGGCACCTCTCGGAAGATTATTTTGTGGAAAGAATATCTGTCTGTATACACCATCACACTCCAAAGTAAATATTTGTACTTTGTGGTAGCTAACAGTGCATCAGAGCCTACAAGGTTTCTCTACCCCTTCTCCTTCCTGTTCTTATTAAAATATTTTTTAATGAAAATGTCATTGGCATGTCACATCATTTCACCCACAGTCAACTCTCAGATGCTCATTATTCTTATTCTTGAGACAAATGTTAGACTAAGAACAAAAAATATTGTTCCTTTTAGGAGAAGTAGGATAGTATCAAAAAATAAAATATAAACCAACTCATCATCAAACCCCAGATATTTTCACAACATTGTTTCAAGTGTTCTAGTATTAATTAAATACCCTAAAATAACAACCTTCACTTTATTCTGTTATCTTAATTTTCTTTAGTATACATTTGTATTTGGAATGTAATCTTTATTTAATAAAGGAACAAAACCAAAAAATTCTAAAAGCAAAGGGTTAGAAATGAAAAAATTGCTTAAAGATTAATTAGACTTAGATGCAGAATGATGTAGATTCACAGAACAAAAGTACATGTAAGAAATCAAAGGCCTGGAAATCTAACACTGCTGGCCAATGCTCGCAACCCAACTGGTTAATTAATATTTTTCAAATCATCATTATTCCTAAATGAATATCCACAGTGATTATTAATCCCCAGATAAAATCATTAGCACACATATATACATATTCTTTCTAATCAAAAGAGTTTTGCACAAGATCTGAAAGCGTGAAAGGACAAATACCAGAAGCAGGTTGAATTCTTGGAATGTTAAGGCCTTGTACTGAAATGTCAGCAGCCAGAGAAAACCCACTTAATCCTTGAAATGAAAATATAACTTGCTTCTTCCACCCACAAGCAAGGGTACTTTACTGTAAAACTTACTTAGAAACTGTTTGAGGTGTTTGAGGGTAGCTGCCTGGATAAGAAGATTTAATCACAGCAATGAGACTGGTAGGCTTTGGGGTGATCTAAGTAATTTTTTGCACAGTGAAAAGACTGCTAGTACCATCAGTAGCCAAATTTATTACAGCAAGAAACTTGCACAATTTGAGACAATTTTCTTTGCCTTAGTTTTATATTACCCACATTTACAAAGACCGTTGACTTCAATTAAATAAGTAAATACAGCTTTTTCTTTGAGTTAACTCTTCAAGACCACAAGCCTGGGCCCTGTGCTAACACGCACACTTTTGGGGAGAGAGTCTTCTTTTAATTTTTGTCAGGAGTTCATTTCTGACATGCACATGTTGAGAAATAGGGGCAAAAGAAAGAATCTCTTCTGCCAGTAATATTCACAGCAAGAAAACCACTCAAATGCTACCTTAAAATTGGCATGTTATTATTATCAATGGGAAAACAGAAAGTCAGATACAGTTTTTGAAGTCTGCAACTTGATACCTTTATTTTCAGAGGGTTTTGGTCATGGCATAACCCAAAGCAAAATAAAGGTGTAGGTAATTATGAAACAAGAACTTCAATTCATATTCCATCTTTCTGATCCACAAAGCCCATTTTTTCCCCTGGTGCTTTCCTTTAAGCCAAGTAATTAGTGCTTTATGAGAGATCTTAATAGTAAAACTGAAGCTCCATCTGTGACTATTTATACAAATTACATACCTCATCATTTATTACTAATGCTGCCAAAGAGAAAGATGTACAGTACGTATTGCAAATTCCTGTATTTTTGTGGTATACTGATTTATGAGCTCTGTTTTGTTTACAGACTAAAAAGAAGAGTAAAGTATTGCCAAGAAGTAGTCATAAACTACTACTAGAACTAAAGTAACCTTCCAAGACCATTTTGTTGCAATACTTATTTAAATACCAGTATCTCAGGCTCTCCTTTACAATCTTCTTAAGACAGGTAAATAACATTTTTATACTATGCAAGAGGTAGAGTTCCCACATAAACAAATACATATAGAAAGAAACCCTCCCTTTTCTGTCCCAAACCATTTTCTGAAGCTTGATTCTGAAACGGGGAAAAACCAAAAAGATACTGTTAGGTGAAATACCGCTGTATTGTAACTAACAAGACACTTTTATAAGCCTCGAATTCAATGGCAAACATGTGAGCCAGGGCAGAAGCTGAGGAGGATGATGAAGTTTCCCAGGCCTCAGGCTGCGCTGGCAGAGCTGGCACAAGCAGTTGTCTTCTTCCCCACCCCAAAGATCAAGGTCTTTGACTTCTCTGCTGCCAGTCACGCTGTATTTAACCAAGGCAAGTGCTCCCTGGAAAAGAAGCATCCCAGAAAGATGTGAGCATGAGGGGACACAAATGATCAGCCCAGCCTGGAAGCCACTCAATACAGCTCAGCTACCATTATAGTTTTCCATTAGCTATGTTTCCTCCTGAGTAGGGAGGTATTTTCACTTGGTATCTAAACAAGCAGCACAGTTTGCTTTTAAATCAGGAGCAAGTTTGTCACAGCTAAGAAGATAATGTATAGTTTCTAAAATAATATATATATCGCCATATACTCTAGAAGGTTTTAAATGAGTAAACAGAAATTTAGTTTCAACATGCAAACAGACACTGTAAATTTTCCCCATGGCTCCCATCTCCATTTTGGCCACCACAGACCCTTCACCCTTCCCAGAATATTCCTTGTCTAGAAACAGGTGAATAACTTTATCACACAGCAATGTAGAAATTACACTATTTTTGACTGAAATCATACTTGAAGATCGAAGAAAAATAAAAATTGAATTAAAATAAAATAAAATAGAATAAAATAAATAATAATAATAAAAAAAAGGCAGAAAAAAAGTAATGCTCCCAAAGCACCGCCCCATCCCTCCATCCCTCCATGGGTACACTAAGCCAGCAAGGGATGGCAGGGACATGGGTGGTGCCAGTGGGATGGGACCAAAGCTGTGACCCTGAATAAGGTGAGCTCCCTTGATTTCCACAGAGCTTTAGAAAGTGACAGTGCTACCTATACATACAAAAATGTCTGCTGACTGAAGAGAAGAGATGGGGGCAGAGTCAGCGTCCCTGGGTGAGGCATGAGGGAGGTGGAAGATGCAGCCTTGTTCTCTGCAGTGTTCTTCCTTGCCCATCTACGCCCAACTCTTCACAGACATAGGTGACAGGCGCCTCTCCCCCACAAGAGTCATTAGACAGCATAAGGTCTGTTTCAACTACTGATCTTGCTATGTCATAGGTGATTTACTCTTATCATTTGGTTTTTAGACACTGCAGCATCACCATCCCTGGGAAGCTTCATCTCTTCCATTTCACCCTCTTAACTGTGCCCACCAGGAGAGCAGCTTCAGGCCTGTGCACAGCAAGCAGCTGAGATGAGACCCATGGCTCATCTCATTTTTCTGCCTAATTTCTACAGACCACAGTTGGCACAAACACCCTTCCCTTGCCATAGTTTGGGCAACTCTTAGAGAGAGAGAAGTCTCGACGGCATCTATGAGGCAGCTGAATCTCCCCTGTTCCCCAGGGAAGTTCCCCAGGTAGAGACAGCAGCTTCAGGGCTGTAAGAAAGCCCATCATCTTGCAAAATACTCTCCAACATTGTCACCTTTTTGATGTGCCTAACGTAAACAGTAAATGGATTGCATGAATGGTTATTTTTCAGCATTGTATTCCAGACTCCTAGATCTCAAAAGGCTGCTCATACATCATGCAGTATAAAAACTAATACAATTTCAGAGGATGTAGTACATGGCCAAGGTCAGGAACATTTTCTCTCTGCTGGCACTTTCTGAGCACTTAACAAAAGCTTGTCTGAAACAATAGTTGTGTTATGATAAAGACAAAAGAGACTATGTTCCTGATGAAGAATGATATTGTATCCATTGTTTTAACTGTTGCAGACAATGACATTTAAGAATTGAGAAGTCCAAGGTAATGCACAATTAACAGTCTAATTTGCACGGTCCTTTATCCCTAGTTTTTACACACATCTAGTGTTGCTTATGAATAGCCTGCTAAATATACATTTGTAAATACAGATATAGGATTTGTATGTGGCAGACACTGTACCTAGGCTGACTGAAAAAATTAATGTGTAGATGGTGGAATGCAAGTATTTAAATAATTCAGAACTACAGTATTCAAACCCAAAGTTCAGATTTATTTATTCTGAAAAAATGCACCTGAGACAAAGGTCTTCTATTAAAATGAAGCTCTAGAAAGATAAACCTTGTAATTACGAATCTACTATTCCCAAATAAGACTTTTCTTTCTAAGTAAATATTTGCAAATAAAGGAAAATATTACCCTACTACTGGTAATGATTATTAGCAATACATTTATAAATGCTACTTGAGAAACAGTGGAACGCAATTAAATGCAATATTACTAAATAAAACCAATACACTTTTGGGGCATCTAAATGTTAGCCTTCCTCATGAAATAAATTAAAAATAAAATAAAATAAAATATACAGTACTTTGCCCAAACTGTAATTTGTCAACCGTTGAGGAAATTGGCATGTCTTTTCTGCTGATTTATTGGTTAATCCCAACAATTCATTGCAGAAAAGGCCAACAATGAATTACAATGTAAGAAAAAATTAAGGAGTGCATTTAAAAAGTGTTTAACTATACAGCTCTTAGAGCAAATTTCAGAGTTTTCATAGACCTAGCTATAATATTTTGGGTAATACTGTAGATAATAATTTAATAGTTTCAAATATTCTCTCTCTTCTGTGTGTTATATCCTATATAGTAGCTTTCATAATATTGTTTCTTAGGTTTTATTTCAAATACATCTGAAATATATGTAAACCTTGGGGTCGCGAAATATAAAAGATGAAGTGCTGGATGTATTATGCTGATTTTTTAAGTACTGGAACTATGGATATTTCTGTTAATCAACTAAGAAAATTACTTAATTTAAGGCAATTACTAATCCTGGTTATTGTAACTGGAATACGTCTTGCTTAGCATTAAACAGGCTTTGAAGTTTTTTTTTTTTAAAAAAAACATAAATAAGTGTATGACTACACACTTTTAGACTTACCTTATTTTCACATGAAATAACCTGCAGTCCTTTAAACTACTGTCCATGTAAAGTAAGCTTTCAGATAAGTGTTACAAAAGCCACAGATATAAAGTTTCTCAAATTCTGAAGAGGAAGCAAGTTCGGCACCAGGGAAAACAGGACCTCAGGTTCCCCCTTGCCTGTTCACTCCCACATGTATATACAGCCTTCACTGGGAGTGAACTGTCAGAGTCAAGTCTGATACTGGTTTTCACATTGTGTTTCTGTGCTTGATATGCCTTAAATATTGTTAAATTAGACTTTTCTTTCCCTAAGGCTTTACTGTGCAAGAAATGGAAAGTGACATACCTTCAGTTGAGGTACTAGGAGCTATGCAAATTAAATCCCACTTGCTGCTTTGGGACATAATTCAAAGCCTATTTATAGTCAATGGGAGTCTTGAAAAAGTACATCAGGTTTGTAACAAACACATTTTGTGGGTAAATATACACTGTGCTGAGAGGGCTATGGAGTGTCCAGTTTCTTTGTTTCAGTGCAATACAATGTAGTGCAGAAAAATAGCAGAGGCAGCTTATAGTTCACATCCGGTTTACAGCCGCAGTTTACGCCCTCTTTTTAGGTAACACATTTAAACAGTACATTGGGCTCCACCTCAACTCTATTTATGTCTTCTGTCTCCTGATGCTTCTTTTGGAGAGCTTTGCCAAAATCTTGATAGCTAGTTTTCAACCTGAATTTATTCAAAGCAAAATTATGCTCATTTATTCTCCCACCAGATCTACATTAGCTATATTGTAGTTTCAGGGTATGCAATGAACATGGTTGTTTATGGGTTGCATCACTTAATTTTGGCCCTAAATTATATCCATAGTAACTGTACCCAATGCTCTGTAATTAGGTCCTTGGTTGCAAATTTCACGCTGCACCTTAGAATTTCATAAAACTGAAGTTCCAGAATGCTTTCCAATTCCCTAAATTTTTCAGTGTAGTTAATTTAATTGATCCTTAATTGATATGTTTCTCAAATTCTTCCCTTCTGAAATTACTTTGGTGTCTGTGTATATTCTTTCATGTAATTTAAACCAAATCACTTTTGATCACTTCCTTAAAAGTTACCATCTCCGTATTCCTCATAACTTACTAAAATTAAATCTAAAGTATCATCATCATATGGTTGGCTCCATACAGTACACACTAATCTGAATTTTGTCACCTTAAGAATAAGCATAAAAAGCTTTCCAAGACAGAATTCACTACTTCTGTCTCTTCTCAGGCACACAGCATCACCTCTACCCTCCTACCAGAAGTAAGCAAGCAAATCTTGTCTTTGCCATGGCCACCTACTCTTCAAGGCAGTGATCTCACCAGAAATTTAGTCAAGAGAAGTAGCCCGCTTAGCTGTGAAATGTGAGCTCCAGGTGACCTTGCTCAGCAACGCTGTCTTGTCATCCCATTTTGCACTCCCACGCTTTGCTCAGCAGTAGTAAGAAGAACAAATAGCAATGTGGAGGCATGCACAGGCTGAGTTCACAGATTACAGTGGTTCTACACTGCTGCCTAGACAAATTCCATCCCTGCACGTTTATCCAGGTATTGCGTACAAAACTGAACAATGCCATCCTATATGAAACAGATTTGGGCTTTCAGGAGCCCAAATTAATCAGTTCCATTGATTAATTAGCACTTTATCTATATTCAACAGTTAGCCAGATGATTCTTTTAATTGGGTAATAACTCTATACTGTGTTTTCATTTCAGAGAATGGACAGGCTTATTTTAGAAATAACAATAATGAAAATAAATCAATGAAACAAACCAAATTTGAGGGGGACAATATCAGGCTTGCCCAAGACAAGTAGTGGGATGACATGCCAAGGTTTGAAGGACAGGGTGCTAGTGAGTGCCCTCAGCCTGTTGCTCTGAGAAGTACTGGGTAGACTGCAGCACGCTAAGTCTTACGAAGATGAGCCATGAGCTTCTGAGGTAATAGAAGCCAAGAGGGAAATATCAGTGAAATACCTCAAAGGAATTAAGGGGTGTTCCTCTAAGAAGGTGACACAGCAGAGAGACCAGCTGAAGTGCCTCTACACCAGTGTGTGCAGGAAGGGCAATAAACAGGAGGAGCTAGAAGCCACAGTGTTGCTAGAAAGCTATGACCTAGATGCCATTAGTGAAACTTGATGGGACAAATCCCATGACTGGAGCACAGCTATCAATAGCTACAAGCTCTTCAGAAGGGACAGGCTAGGAAGAGGGGTTGGAAGCATTGCTCTCTACATCAAGAAACGGATAGAGTGTGAGGAGCTGTCTTTAAAGAATAGCTACAAGCCAGTTAAAAGCCTATGGATAAGAATTAGACACCAAGGCAAAACAAGGGACCCTTGTGTTTGGTCTATAACCGGACACTCGAACAAGGGGAGCCTATTGATGAAGCCTTCTTATTCCAGCTACAGGGGACATTACGCTCACCCTGCTGTGGGGCGTCACCACCCCACATCTGCTGGAAAAGTAGCATGGCGAGCTGCAGGCAATCCAGGAGACCTCTGTGGCTCTTGGGCACACCTCCAGCTCATATTCAGCTGCCCACTGACCAATACCCCAGGTCCTTTTCTGTGGGCGCCCTCTCCAGCCACTCTCCTCCAAGCCTGTAGCGCTGCATGGGATGTTGTGAACCAAGTGCAGGACCTGGCACTTGGTTTTGTTCAATCTCATACCACTGGCCTCAGTCCACTGATCCAGCCTGTCCAGATCCCTCTGCAAAGCCTTTCTACCCTCAAGCAGACCAACACTCCCACCCAACTTGGTGTCACCTGCACACTTACTGAGGGTGCAACTCAATCTCCCTGTCCATGTCATTGATAAAAATATTAAACAGAACTGGCTCCAGTATTCCAGTACTCATCCCTAACCGGCCACCAACTGGATTTAACTCCATTCACCACAATGTTCAGTTGCTCTAAATATTAACTGAATTTTTTACCCTTACAAGACAGGCTAATGTGCTAAATTTAGAAGTAGCAGAGCAAGAGCTATTTAAAAAAATGGGGAAATGTGGAATTTGGGTTGTTTTTTTGGTATGTTTTTTGGGGGATGTCCTTTTTCCCCTTTTGTTTTTTTTCATCACAAACTCAGGTACCAGTTTTAGGTCCCACCTAGCCCAGAGTACTTGACACAAACCAGTAGTACCCACCACATTTCAAGAAGGGAGAAACAGGCTTCTGTACATTGTCCCATGCAGTCAGACTCCACTTGGTGTACTAGCAAAGACTGATACAAAAAGCTAGTAAAAAACTTCCAATTTTGTTACTCCCAAGTCCTGTATTACACCATGATATATAATATTCACTGACCCATCTTCATTGTCAGATCACATCTGCCACTTGGAAGGCATGAGATTTTAAAAAGAAGAGGCACTTTGCCACAAACCACTTCAGTCACAGGACTTCTATTTTTGTGACAGGACTGCAAACCTGAAGGTGCTGAACTTCCTGCATCAGAGCAGATCTTGAACATCCCAAGTCATTAGAAACCACAAAATCACCAGTGAAGTCCCAGAATTTTATCCAACTGAACCACTGAGTGTTTCTGTCAGGGTACTGGCTATGAGATCCACAACATATAGCTACCTGGAGGGGTTGGTGGTGCCTCTGGTACGTGGAGGTATATGTGTATTTGGGACAGGCTGAAGGCAGAAAGCAAATATGTGGAGCAGCTCCGGTTAAAATACTGCCCACCTAGCAAGCTGCAACCTGCCTCATTTATGCAAAACTCTTTCTGCCTCCTAGGAGTCTTTCCTGTTCAAAGAAAGGAAAACCAGGCTCAATTATAGTCATATCTGACTATAAATTGCAAGTACTTAAATGGACAAAACCAGATTCCAAGTAGAATTCTATCACTCCAATGTTTTTCACTCTTACCTGAGATCAATAGGCATGCAAAGGGCTTTGCTGTGTTACAAATATAAGCCAAAGCAAGAAGATCCTTGTTTGACTTGCTATACATACAGTGGTTAAGTTGCAAAAATAAGAACTCACAGTTTGGTGAGGCTGGTTACAAAACATCCAACTGTCACACACTACAGCAGCTTCTCTGGGAATTCTTACAGGCTTCTTAGGTGCTTTAGCAGTTCAGTCATGAGGCCAGTACACTTTGATCAACCCAGGAAAACACAATACAGAAAAATTAGCAGATTAGGCTTCTTATTATACTGTGCAGCAGTACCAGTGACTTTTGCAATTCTGAAAGTAAATAGCTCCTGTGCAATTAAAAACATTTTTATCACATCTTTAATACACTTGCAAACTGCAACGGTTTGGCAAAACATCCCTTTAGTACATATTTTTGCATGCCACTGAAGAAGACTGTCATGTAGACAATGCCTTTAAAAAAATACAACAAAACAGCAAACCCCAAGCAATTACAAACATGCAAAATTGAAAATATTATCCAAGATATTTACTAGAAGGTTTAACTTTGGCCACCCCAAGACTACATGAGCCAGAACTAATAGGATATTTGTGAGAAAACCATCCAAACAGGTGAAAAAACATTTTTGAAGATCATTTTTCTAACTTGTCAGTGGAGCTGTCAGCAGCATTGTCCAGTAACACCAATGCAGGGCCAGATTCAATATATTTCTCTGCTTAAGAAAAACTTAACTGTCGTTTCTCGCTCCAGAAGCCAAATCATACACAGCCTATGTGCTCTCAGCTTCTGCTGTTGGTACCCCTTCAGTTAGTACAAAATATGTAAATATTTATTGAGACAAAACCAAACAAAAAAAACCCAAAACCCAGCATATGAAAGAAATCAACTCTATTGCCTGGTCTTACAGCCAATTTGCTGAGATGCAAGTTAAAGTTCTTGTGGGAAAAGTAGCAAAGCAGCAGTCACCTTTTTGTGCTCATTTGAATGATATGCTTCGTTCAATTTTTCCCTCTTTCATTGAGATGAGAAAATAGTTAAGATTTGCTCGAAATAAAAGTAAATTTTCTGCCAATATTTTCCTCTCAGCAGCTGACCTAAAGACTGTATAAAAAAAAAAATATCAATTCTTTCCAGATACTTAACAGTGATTGTGATATGGAACCAACAGGATTACCAAAAATAGGACATAAGAGTATGAAGACCATCTGTGGGCCAAGATTATCCAGAAACTAGATGGGACCTATTATGCCCCACCAACAAATCACATGCCAAGAAATCACGCCAGCATCTGACAGGTTATTATTGGGAAACCTATTGGCAACTTATGAGCAGGCAATACCAATACTGCCTCAGGGGAACTATGCTGTACTAATTCAGGAAATCCATAGAGATCGCTCTGAAACAAACAGATGACACAGCAGATGAGAAATACTTAGCTCAGCAAGAGTTGTTAATGTGATAACCTACCTCACCAGGGTATGAATCCCACCGAGGATGCAGACATGCACCTGAGAACTATATGAGGGGATGAGGTTGCACTCTCAAAAAGGTATTTGGCTGCACTAGCACCACCTCACAGCAAAACTACCACTCAGCAATTTAAGAAATAAATTTTGTGACAGAACATATGATACCAGAGCATACACAAAGCTTTTGTATGTGTGACAAAATTACCTAATTTCACTTGCCAAACTGTATTTGTAAAGTCCAGGGCCTCTGTCTTGTACATGTGCAGAGGCTCAGCTTTTAAACTAAGTGATGTCACTTATGGTACACTTATATGTTTTATGTAATGTTGCAATTACATAGAAATCCCATATTTGTGTGACATTATTAATTCAGATAAATACAAATGTATTTATTCACTAAGAAAAAAAAGCTATCTGATCTCCTTTCCACATTACTTGAACTCCTTAACTGCTTCCTTACTTGAGAATTTTAACTTCTTTCCAAACTTGAGATTACTGATCACTGTCCATTGCAATAGCCATTTCCTTGGCCCTTATTCTGCTGTTTCAAGGGAGTATACGGGACCTAAAG
The DNA here is from genome assembly GCA_013400555.1 of Jacana jacana. Lineage (NCBI taxonomy): Eukaryota > Metazoa > Chordata > Aves > Charadriiformes > Jacanidae > Jacana > Jacana jacana. The sequence continues at coordinate 2,881 of VZTM01023911.1, read as the reverse complement.
CTCTGCTATTCCAAGGGAGTTAATGGGACTCGGCTATAGGGGCAGCCGTGAAGATCTTCAACCATAGGGACAGTGCTTCATGGGCCAAGTCAGCCAATTCTGGGTTACACTTCAAACTGTGGAAGAATACTGGTGCTCAACAGCATGAGAAAGGCACTGGAGACAGGGAGAGGGGTAAGGCCAGCACAAATTATGACATGCATCTCCCAGCTGGGAAACTGTCCCTTGGCAATAGCTGGAAGCAACATTGTTCAAATATCAAGAGCTTCCCTGGAGAGGCCACAGGATCAAGGATGGCAGAAAAGGTGTTTCGTAGCCACATATATAGCACAGTCAAAGAGTAACCCCACAGAATATACGAGGTACCCAAATTCATTCTGATTTTAATGCTTATTGATTTTATTATACTGCTCTTACGTGTTGTCTGGTAGCACTTTATAAATGTTTTATGCAAAATAAATAATTCAAGAAAGCCATCATTTTCTTCAGCAAAGTTTATGACATCATGAGAGCTATTTTTTGTTACTATGCTGACTGTAATGATGAAAGAAAAAGGAAAACTGGGATCTAGACATTTCAAACGTGACCATTTTCTAAATCACAGCTACTTCTTGTGTTGCCACAATACAATGTTCATGACTGTATTAGATATAGAATATTACATAGTTCTGGTGCTGTTTTTAACACTTTTCCTCCCCTCTGACCCTTGATTACAACACATAATCCTTAAATACAACAGATCGCAGTTTGTTGTATTTTAATGTTATTTGTCTTTATTTCCCCATTATTTATTCTCCTTTTGGTCTACTGTCTATAGTAGCATTTGCATTATATCAAAGGGAGAAACTGCTAACTGAAAAAGCCACTTCCAACTTAACTGACTAAACTGGCATCTGCTTTTTTAACACCTTCTTGGTCTACTGACATGACAACAGCCAACCAATACTAATGGTTAAAATCTAGTTGGCAAACTGCTTCTAATAAGACCATACCCTTCCTTAGGTACACTTTCCTTGAAACAACTTCCAGTCAGTTCTTGTGGACCATGATATAAGATCAAGAATTTACCTATACGTTATCTTTAACAGTGGTGTCTCAGTATCAGTAGATTTTATGTCAGCATGTTAAAATTGACACTCATCACTGAAAGGGAATTAACAGATTATAAAACATGGTTACGTATTTGCATTTCTTACAGCTGTAAACCTAGCTCTTAATCCTCCTGTCTTGAATGTTCCCGACTTTACAGAATCATTGTGGCATATTGTCAATTACATGAAATGAATAAATGCTGCCAAGAGCATGCAGATGCACACACAGAGAGTGTTGTGCAAGTCTAGCTGCAAGTTATCATAAAGTCAGAATACTGCTCACATCCCAGGTGTCTGTTCTGGAAGGCAGATGGAGCAAAACAGGGGAAGGAACCAGGATCTACTTGGTTAATTTTGTCCAGGAGGATTTTTCTTATGTGTTTTCTCCAAGAACAGCTCCTTCTTGAAATTTAATAAGCATATGGTAAAATCTCCTCCTTACTTTCACTCCAAAAAATCATCACAAAGTTTTATAACAGAATATTGCTGGACTACAAATAAGCTCAAACAGTAAGTAAATAAAATGAGAGTTTATATTCACTTTTCAGTTCAAATATTGAGCTACTAAGTGTCAAATGCTATTTACCATCTTTCACTACCCTACTCACCAGATCCTACTACTTCAGCATGTTTCTTAGCTCTGACTCACACAGCATTTTTTTATAAATATTAAAAGTTCTAAAAATGCCAGGTGAATGATAAAAGCAACCTAAAAAAAAAAAAAAAGAGCATAGTTTCAGAGAATAATGAAAGTCATTAGCATCCTTTTCACCATTATTGTTTAACAATCCAACAATTTTGGTCTTACACATCCATACATTATATCCTTGTCATTACTTAAGAAGTGACAGTCTGAGGGCAGCTAAAAGCCACACCCTGACAAAGACTGAAGTGGGATTAACAGACAGTTGGAAAGCATGATGAGTCTTTACTGCAGCTGATAGAGTCACACACATAAGTGCTGAAAAAAGAGATATTCCCAAATCACAGTGTAGTTGGATAAGAATCTTCTCATCTGAGGTACAACCAAAGAGATTACAGTTGGCAGCAGCAGCAGGAAAGAGATCCTCCTGTCAGAACACAAGGTGTCTTTCTGAAGGAACAGTAACCCTATGCTAATGCCTGCAGAGATTACAGAACCAGAAGGAATAGTTAATGGTCATTGTTTAATCTGCTAAATACACATATGCTTTTCTCTTTTGTAACTTGCTCTTATTCATTCAGAAATGTAATGCAATTTTCTAATGTGCAGAGGCAGATGATGGGTATGTAATACCAGCTGATACTTGTGAAGTAGCACAAACGCAGTTCCGTTCAGCACCAAAACTACAAAACATATCTCAGTGTTGTATCAAAGCTGTGTATGTCTTCTGGTAGAATTCAAATGAAAATTAAAAAACCCTCAAAAACAAAACCACACCCCATTATATCAGCCTCCTAATGCTTTACTGAAGATTTATATCTGGGGTCTCTGATCTGCCTCTAAACAAGATGTGTACTTCCTTTTTTGACTACAAATACCATTCTAAGCTGTCATTAATACTTAAAAACTAAGTAATTGAACACTAGAAATGTATACAAACATTAGGAAACTGCTGGACTGAAATGCTCCATCTTCACTGACTCCAAGTGTGCACGGCCCATGAGAAAGAGAAATAAAAAAGGTTAGAACACAACTGAACAAGAGCCTTGTAGAGCACAGCTTCTTCCTGACTCATTTGAGAGGAAGTCAACACACACAGGTAGCTCCATTCATCAGACCATGTTGCCTTCTCTTGCCAATGAACCAG
>VZTM01023910.1:258514-288083 GCA_013400555.1 Jacana jacana | reverse complement strand
ATTTTAAAATGTGTTGGTTTAGAAGCTGGATCATTTTCTTCCTACCTAGATTTCCCTGATTGATGGGGGAAGGGTACAGATGTCTGCAGGGGGGAAGGACTTGGAAGCTATGAATTACAACATGGTTTGGGCCAGTGTGAAAACACCATCACTCCTTACTGACTCTTGAAGGAAGCTGTATGCATGAGTTACTCTGGGGGGTGTGATGGAAGAGCAAGAGGGCAATTGGGAGAGTTATTTCAGCAGCTGTGTGGAAACAATGTACTCCACCTCTGTGGTGTGAATTAGTTTTTTAGCTGTGGAAAGGAAGAAATGAAACAAGTTACTTACAACAGGACTTTTCATCGTCACCTGATAGGGGTGTAATGTGCTCTTTACACTTGCCTTAAAAATTTAATTCTAGATTAAAGGAATGGCCAGAGTACTTTTATTTCTGCATTCAGGTTGAAAGAGTTGTGAAGTTTTCCAGTTGTGCCAAAAGTAAAGGAATACTGCATTAGTCTGCTCTGGTGTTCTTGGTAAAGTTGTTCTGCTGCGAAAATCTGGACTGCTGTGGACTAAACATAATGGGAATAAGGAGAAGCAAAATATAGGGAAATAACTCAAGATGATGTGTAAGTCCTGTAAATGAGCTCTGTTGTCTTAGAATTTCTTTCTACTAATACAGTATGAGGCTGTATCGCTGAGATAAAAAAGTGCACTAAGTTGACTTTATATTAGAGAGGGCAAACATTTATAACATTTCTCAGCTACTGCTGGCAGTGACTGGCGGAGGAGGGGAGATTAAGTTGCTATTATTGCTATTATAGATGGCTTGTAGGTATTGTGCTACTCTGATTTCTCGGGAGACTTGACTGCAGCAGTCATGCTGCCAGTCTATCCTCCTTTTACTTGACAGGGAAAGAGTCTTGAAAATCAGTTCCTTAAAAGTTGGGTAAAATTAGTTTTGTGATTAAGTGGGTAGAAGAGAAGCTTAAAGGAAAGCTTCAGTACCTCTTCTCCCTTCATTCTGCTGTCTAGTCGGCCTGTGTAGCCTGGGATGAGCCATGACCTTTGCTGCTTTTTGACAAAACACTAGTTGGGCAATGTAGAAGACGTCAAAGGAGATTGGGATGGGGAGGGGAGTGTTGGAGGGGGTATACTGGGTGGGAGTTACTGTGGGATGGACGAATTGGGTTAATTGTCTGATGAGTTAGGACATTTAGCTGTTTCTTTATGAGAATCAGATAGCTTCACCATTTACTGAATATCCCTTTACCGCTGTGCTACCCATTTTAAACAAACCATAGTCCTGAGGGTGTACAATATTTGTGTGTGATAACAGGAGTGAAAAATTATTTCCCTGAAACTAGTAGTCTGAAGAGCCGGGGTTTTGAGGGGCTCTCTCACATCACTAACTGCTTTATTTTCTTGCCTGGTTCCCTATTAGATTAAATTCTTGTTTGTTTTTCACAAAAGCACCTTTCTGTTTAACTTTCTTCATCTGTGAAATTCACCTCCCAGCGGGTTCTGGATTCTCAGTGGTTTGGTAATTTAGAAATACAGCATGAATTCAAATTGATTTAAAAAACCCCAACCTTTTGCACAGTTATCCAAAACAGTACATTTCTCCATCAAGAAAATGAAGAAAAATCTGCTGTCGTAGCTTTTCCAAATTGAAGAAGAGCTTCAGTATTTGAAAAGGGGTGGTACATATTTAAAAATGGGCATTTGGAACACTTTATTGTTTGTGTTAAAATGGAACTCGTTACTTGTTTCTCCACACTTAGACACGACCAAGTTAAAAATACCCACTTCTTTTTGAGCCAGTGGGTGGCATTTTTGAGGGGCACAGTCAGGAGATTAATATACTGTGAATTTTTAGGCAGAAAGCTTAATGAATATAAGAGACAAATATGTTTTATGTTTTTATTAGTGGACAAAATAAGGACTCTGAGGAGATAAATTGTTAACAGCAGTATCGGGCCCCAGCCTTATCTCCCTGAGTCAAACTGGTTTCTCAGCGCAAAAGCGATCAGTTCTCTCTCCGTAGCTGGGTTTGTTTGCCATAGTGTGCACATCATTTGTGAGTGGGGGTGAGGAAGGAAGCTGAGAAGTGGGGAAAAATGCTACCTGAGTTTTAAAACAATCACAGGAATTACTGTAGATATACACCAGAGGGCTGGCCAGTATTAGCCAGTGTTTTGTGATTTAGCACAAGTCCCGAAGTCTTTAAAGCTATTCTGTGAGTCTCTGATTTAGGCGCAAGCCACTGTTAACTAATAGATAGAAATCACTGTAAATTGAGTCTTTGATCTGCCTGCAAGTTAAATGTTTCCCTCTGTGTTTGGGGTGTTGTTTATTCTCCCTGCCATGCATCCAAACCAGAGTTTTGCGTGCTGCTCAGTCTTTGAGGTCCTGTAAATCGTCTGCGGAGATCCGGTTCTGCAGTCGGCACATGCAGGCTTTGGTTTTAGGCTCTGGTGCATGCAGAGTTTATAGGTAGGAATAGTGGCTGCTTTGTTACTACAATGCAAGAGGGAGAGGGTCAAGTTCTTGAAAGACCCAGAATTGTAAGTTGGAGGTAAGCATTTGAGCTTTGAGTTCCACTGGTCAAAAGATTTTCATTTTGAAGCCACTTTTGAAAATAGAACATTAACAGCATGTCAAAAATAGCAATAAAATAATAGTAAGAAGGCTGGAGAAGGAATATTTACATCTAACTGTAGTAGAGGTCAGTTAGCTACTTACTTTACTCTAGTTCCTCAAATGTTGGGTTCTCATTAGGGTCTTTCCGATCCTAATTACGTATTTATTTTCATCCTTTGTTGTTTTGGATTTTTTTTTAAGTCAGTAGCACTCAGATAAGGTTTGTTTTACTCGGGGCCCATATACTTAATTCGTCAGGCAGCAAAGGAGATAGAGGGCTGACATCGTTTGTTTGTTCCAGAGTTGTGCCTGTAAACGAGTTCTGGGATTTTCTGAGGAGCACTGAGCTCTTTAGAGCTTCTTTAAAAACAAACCTCAGAGCTGTTCCTGTCTCAATAAATCTGAGCCCTTTGATCGTGAATACGGTAGAAGGCAGAAGACTGAGCAGACGGTTTAACTCCCCCAAATGTTACACTTGGCAGTGTTTCAAATACACATAGTTTAATGTAATTTATTTCTAGTTTGCTACTAACTACCAGAGTAGGAGGAATGATTTGGCAAGGGCAGGATGCAGGAGATCAGTTGTTTCCTGCGTCACATCCCAATTCAGTATCTGTAGCCTGACCCATCACTTTATTTCGCCTTCGCTGTTGCTCACTCCGCTTTCTTCTCAAACCACGCTCACCAGGAAAACATCCGTACAGAATCTCCTCTTCTGTCCCCTCCCTCCACCTCGTCTGTGCAGTCCTACACGTCAAGACTCAACAGTGAACCTGAATCTGGTGCTATTCGTTGCCTAAGAGGTCAGAGTCTCAAGGTGAAACCTGGTCACATCCCAATTCAGTATATTCTAGGTGTATTCTAAAAACATGAAAGTTCCCGTTCTAAGTTACCTGCTTTACGGGGGAGATAATTGGCGTCCGTCAGCCACAGTGATCTCTAGTCAAAAGGTGGTGCCTCGTTTATAAAGCCAGTATCTTTGATGGATAAATAAAGTGAGCTGTGCCATCATTTTACCAACTGCATTCTGGAGATTCAGCCTCCCAGACACTGACAGTCGTTTGGCATGCAGGAAAAAATCAGGGGTTTGGTTAAACAGACATTTAATGGGTAGCTTTCAGCCAGATCTTTTCAGTCTTTTGATCGTCTTCATGTTTTCATAATAACTAACGTGAGAGGCAGATGCTACATGGGTGCCAGTAAATCATAGTTTTCTCTTTTTTCCCATTTTCTGCCTTCTGCCCTAGGAAAACTATTGGTTTTGTTCTTGGTGGTGATTTCTGTTGCTGCTGCTATGTTTTTAAGCTGGTGGTACGTTATTTTAAACGATTTAGGTCTAGAATCTGTACAGCTGCCATTAGTGTTGCATACCCTGAGTGGTAGGCAGAACAATTCACCATGCCATCTTGGAAGCTGGACATTCCTTGTGCTTGCTGTCAGACATCGTGTTAGGGAATTGAGTGCCATTTCTAGAGGAGAAACCCATCATTTGGCATAGGATGCAACCTCTGTAGAAAGAATTACATTCTGTCTACCTATTAATTTGCTGTCTGGACCAAAACACAATTCCTGTGCTTAGCTGTGGCATTATCTGAACATGTAGGAATAGAAAGTTCCTATTTATAATATACTTATCCATGGAAGAAAACAGGTGTTCTTGCTCAGTGATGTTATCTCAAAGCCTTTTTATCCTCAGGCTGAAGGATTGTGGATCTGAACATGTAGGAATGGAAAGTCCCTATTTATAATATACTTACGTGGAAGACATCAGGTGCTCTTGCTCAGCAATGTTATCTCAAAGCCTTTTTATGCTAAGGCTGAAGGATTGTGGAATAAAGCGCAGTGATGCAGGTAACAAACCCGAAGCAGAAAGTGCAGTCACTACACACTGGTTTGGTTCTGGGGTACCTGCGTGAACTCTTTCAGACGTGTTCCTCTCGAGGACTAATAATTCCTGATTTACTGGATTTCTTCTTCTGTAGTGCTGCCTTTAAATACAGAGAGCAGCAAGAAATTTAATGTAACAAGCCTATCCTCCAGAAAGTAATCTTCATACCACTACTCCTTTGTTCCTGGGTAGCTCCTCACCTGTAATTTATATGGATTGTCAATGCATTCTCTTGCTGCAATACCTGTAACAGAAAGTCATCCCAATGCTGTTGAAAATTTAGTGGGTTGTTTATTCTGCAGCCCTTTTGTACCCATGTTCTTCACATTTCTAGAAAGAAGCACCTTGAAACTTTTTTATTGCCTCCTGGCTGACTAGTGTCTTCTGCCTTATGCAGAGAGAAGAATCCAGGCCAGTCTTGTGGAACACCAAGATCTTCCTTTATTCCCAACCCACACTCCAGTAGAACTGTTACGCTCAGTGCTAATCCTTGAATCCTAGAGGGGTGCTGCTTTATTACCAGGCTAATTAATGTTACTAAGATTGGACTCCAAAGGATTATGCAACTGCTTTCAAGCCAGGTAGTTGAAAATGTTTAAATTTTTGTTTTGATATATATGCAAAACCTTAAATGATTATTAGCCTTTTTTTTTCCCACCCAAACTTAGAGTTCAAGATAGAGAAGCTTCCTGTCACTGTCCTGACTTGGAGCATCTCATTTGTTCTATTCCTGTCCTTCATGCTCTATGTATGCATGTACAACTTGGCAAACACCCTAGCCCCAAATCCTTGGAGCCTTGCAGGAATGCAGCTGCTGTAGTCACCGGAAAATTAATGGTCTTTTCATGCAACATGATTAGAAAAATTGTACACCGTCAATCGCAGCTGTAGGTTTTAGCTCTGTGCTTCTGTTAAGTGGTAAGCAATAATTCTTGGGCTTCTGAGGGTAATTCCATATGTGGGCTGTAATAGAATTATCCTGAGCACTTGAACTTCAATTCTGGTGTTACCTGTAAGTATTTGTTGTCTTCTGGTGTCTGAATAGCTAACATACAGTTAGGTAATAACTACAAGAACTGGAGACTACAGAAGGCTCTCTTAAAAACACCAGAAGTAATAAAGACGGAGATGTATAATGTAGGTTTTAGCTATTTTCAGTTATAAAATGCTGAGCACAAACTCCAGGTTTGCATTTTTCCATGTAATTGGTAAAGACTGAGCATTTAAATATGTATTTGTTAATTTAAGGAATCATAACTGTCTCTTGTAGTTTAAGGTGTAGAGCCGGTTCATTTTCTGCATGTGAGCTATTGCCCAAGTTTCAGTAGTAGAATTTTGCAGGAAAATACTGAATTTGATTACGGTTCCAAATAAAAACAAAGCAATGGGAGGAAAACGTGGGTGAGCTGTTGTGAGGGGTAGCAGGCAGCCCCTCTGCTGCAGCGGGAGGGGTACAGAACAGTTCCAACAGCTGCCGAGTCCAAACCCGCATTACAGTGATTCCTGCAGGAGGCGGGTTCTACCCAGCTCACAAAAATGTTGAGTGGAAGAAAACCTTCTGTTACGCTGCTGCCTCCGTGCTCCTTTGTTAAAGCACGCTCCCCGCTCTTTCATAGAAGGTGTGTGTCCAACAGCTCTGTTTTCTCCCGACGTCCGAGTACCTGGCGGGCTGTGATGCTGCCTCACGCAGCTGTCGCCATGTTGCACAAGGAACTTCCTCCTCCAAAGTTCCATTGATCTGGAAGCATAAAGAGATACGGCCTGCACCGTTTCAGGTTTCCTCCTGCATAGGAATGATTGTGGGGAGGAGTTCTTGTGCTGGTGTTACTTGGTCTTGTTCTCTCAAGGAGTTTGAAGCAGCTCACCAGCAGAATGTGACAGATGTAATTATTTTGCAACTTGGACATAAAATCAGATAAAACTCATGGACTTTCTTCCTTTCTTGAGGTATTACTCGGAAAAACAACACATTAAAGGGTTTTAGGTTCTTATTTTATCCTGTACAAATGGAAATAGAGCCCAAGTTTTTCCCTGGAACCTTTGATACAAATTTAAAACCGTATCAAGTTTTGAGAGTGGATTTTGTATGAGTAAGAGAGAAATTTGGTGTCAATTATACGAAAAACCCCAGGGTAATGGACCCGGTGAAAATGCACCTAAGTGACTGGCATACTGACATGCAAGAAGCACGTGGCAAAACAGGGAATTGATTTGCTACTTCATATAATTTCTTTTTTCTTCAACATTGTGGAAATCCAAGCAACTATTTTAGGACATACAGTAAAGGTACTGCTGAAGAAGCAGCTGTCTTCAGGTGTTTTATTTGTGCCTACTCATTAGTCAGAAATCTCAGCCATTAGAGTCTTTCTTAGGAATATCTGAAATGCTGTACTTTGCCAACAGTGATTCTTCCCTCTGTTCCCCTCCATTCCAAAATTACACATTTAATAAAAATTGGGTGAAAATGAAAAAAGTGAAAACATTTTTTACATTATTTGCATTTTTCCTGTGTAGCATGTCTATTGAATTATTCATTATTTAATTTGTAAATATCTTAGTAATAAATCACTGGTACAACATTTAACTTACTTTGTTTTCCCAATGACCTGATCTTCCAAGGTAACTTCATCCACAGTTGGATAGAAATACAGACATAAAACCAGAAAACACCACAGGTACTCTCAGAGCTTCTGTATAAGGCAGGATAATAATTTTAAAGACCTTTTTAATGAAATATTGGTGGCTTGAATGGATGAAAGATGCTTTAAAAAGCTAAGACATTTTAGAAATGATTGCCAACCTCTGATACATGCTTGCTTTTATCAGCAGTTCACAGAAGAGCATGCATTAGTGGGGTTATTGCAAGCTCTAGGCTTTTGGGAGGAAAATAGTTCCTAATGGGAAAGAAAACCTTGGGGGGGAAACAGTCTTTCCTTGTTCTTTTTAATGTTGTTTACTTGTTCTATGTTCTGCTTTCTCTAGCATTTTCTTCTCTGGTTGCTTGTAATTTTTGCCCTGACAACCTCTTCTTATACACTTTTTATTATAAAATAAAACTACCTATTTGAGCCATTCAGATTTGGGTAAATAATGCAAAGAAGTGGGTGGGTGTGCCAGGTTTGCTGCCTGAAATTGGTTGTTTGATAAGCAACATTTACCTTGTGATTTACTGTTTTTTTCTTTTCTTGTAGTTGCTCAGTACTGGTATTGCTTACCTCATGCAAAATTTTCTCATCATGATATTTGAAAACTAGGGCTAGAGGACACTTGTTTTTTAAAATGATGGAACACACATCTATGGGCATTGTTAGGAAAGTAAGATTCTTCTCCTTTCTTGTTGACTGTAGAAGGAGCGTGGTTGGTTGGTTGGTTGCTCGCTTCATGTGTAGTAGAGTTTTCATTGAAGGTATTCCCACAATATTCCCAATTCCTAGCTGTCCCAGGAGGGGCAGTTTCAAGAAGTCAGAATATCTACTGCTGCTATGTAGTTCTCCCTCTCCAGTGTTACCTTTCTTATTCCCATCCCCATCGGTGACCGCTGCATTTGATTTATATATTTCACACTCAAGAAAGGAGAGAAAAACACAATTACTGTGCAATACATCAACAGTTTGTCTTACACAATAATTTCTCATTAGTCAGGTAAACTGTAGTTTTAATTCTCAAGTGACACTAAGCCTCTCACCCACCACTGAAGCAGATCAGGCTTGTGATTGCTTATCTTTGAGCTGTAACTAAATCCTCTTCTTTAGAATCCATCTCTGAAATGGATGTTTCCACCTACTTAATGAAATTGTGAGAATGAGTTGATAAATGTAATATAAATTTATCTAGCTGATAAAATGTATTAGACTGTAAGCACATCGGGTGACCCCCTCACATTTCTTGGCTTATTTTGAGACCCATTCTTTAAAAATCTCTTTAAGAAATATCCGCGTGCTCTTCAGGTAAGACTGGTCTGAAGTTGTGAGGTGGTTGTCCCTCACAGCTGTTTCTTCAGATTGGATAGGAGTAATTCATAAACCGGGAAAACAAAAGACATAATAATAAAATTAGTCTGAAGAGCTTGTTCAAAATGTGCGAGAGCAGTTTTGCACAGATAGATCTGCACTTTATTAGTCATTTACGATTACTTAAATGAACAAGGTCAACAGCCTGGGCTCACCTGTATCAGGAAGTTGAGATCCACTGTCTGTATTACTTATATTTATTTCACTTTAAAAATAGCCACTACCCAATCTCAGGTCAATAAAACGCTTTTGATTCAAAGAGTTCTCATTCATTTTCTTTCTTGCTCACGGGTTACCACTGAGAGGCTCTGCACTGCAGTTGCAAAAGCTATACACGTTAGCCTGCTTTCAGCTCTCTGCTGCTTGGATTAGACTGCTGCTAGCCCTTAGCCTTGCTACAGTAAAACTGGGTCTCGTGCTTCTGTTTTATGTAGAGCTGCGGCTGACTGAAGAAAAGGATCTGAAACAGGTGTCTCTCGGTTAGCTATAGACAAATCCCCTCATAGTGCCCTGCAGTGTTACTTCCATTCTCAAATACACTTTTCATCTTCAAAATAGTTATGTGTAGTCTTGGCTTTACAGAATTTTCATACTTCTGGATGTGCATTTGTCTCTTAAGTAATGACCCTCAAAGTCTGTTCCTGTGGTTTAGCAGGTACGGCGTTAGCTTTAGAAAGATGAGTTTCACATGTGGAATGTGAAGTTGGAGCTAACACTTGTAGTGACCTGCAGACAAGGGTTGTGTGAGATGAGGAGTGTGTGTCTGACATACACAATTTTTACAGTTCAGCTGTTAGGTAGGGTAAATATTTGAGCCTGAAGGCTTTATACAACTGTTCTTCACTGCATTGCTAAAGGCGTGCTTTTTCTAAAAGACCATTAAATGTTTTCTTTCAGAGATTGCCCTAAAATTGAAGCCTGATATCCTTTAATTTGTATTTCCTTTGGATTGTTTGTGAATAGGTGGAAGTTCAAGCAGCCATCTCTAAGCTTGCTGCCATTTATTTTTTTTATTCTTGTTTTCAAAACTGTTCTTCTTTATCCCTTTTAAACGTGTCTGTATAGAGTATGAACTTGAATATTTGTTTGAGCACAATTGCTCAGAATTGTTCTGAAGTGCCAGATTGCTTGTCATCAGTTCTCCAAAACTTCATTCTGTCAGCCAAAATTTGAAACCTGAGAATTCAGTGTAATTTAAGCCTCTCTTGGAAGTGTGTAGTTCTGAAATTATTATAATTGGTAAATTTTCAACTGGATAAAAATGCTGTATCAGATAATAAAACGCAAGGAGACCAAATTTAGCCTCAAGCAGGCATCTTTCCTTCAAGCTGCTTCTACCTGCCATCCTGAAATGCTTTAAATTATGCATTGTCCCATAGAGAGTCTCCAATTAAGTCAGTCTTTAAATAGTAACCTGTTTTATAAATTAATATTCATCACTGTGGACCTTTTGTGACAGAATGGAAGTAAATAATAAACTAAGTAAGCCTAGTAGTACTCCTGATAATTAAACTTCCAAGCTTATTAACCTGCTTTCTTTAACTTTCCCAAACATTAACCAACTTTTTGCCAACACAATCTTCAAGAGTTAAGCTAAGGACCATTATAACAGATAATCCTAAAAAATGACCATTTCTTTGAGATGATGTAATTCGTGTTCTTTCTCAAAGTACTATGGAGTGGGGAAATCCCTTTCTGTCGGGGGCCATGTGCATTTCAATATACTAATGAAAACCAACCAGAATTTAATGCAATTACAAGCCTATGGAAAAATCTTACTTTTAATATACTTTTAATACCTGTTAGGGCGGAGCCAGGGAAGGGCCATGAAAATGATCAGAGGGCTGGAGCTCCTCTCCTATGAGGACAGGCTGAGAGAGTTGGGGTTGTTCACCCTGGAGAAGAGAAGCCTCTGGGGAGACTTCGTAGCAGCCTTCCAGTACCTAAAAGGGGCTACAGGAGAGATGGGGGCAAGCATTTTAGCAGGGCCTGTTGCAACAGGACAAGGGATAATAGTTTTAAACTAAAAGAGGGCATATTTAGACTAGATATAATGAAGAAATTTTTTATGATGAGCGTAGTGAAACACTGTAACAGGTTGCTTAGAGAGGTGGTAGATGTCCTGTTGCTGGAAACGGCTCTGACCAGTCTGATCTAGTTGAAGATGTCCCTGCTCATTGCGAGGGGGTTGGACTAGATGACCTTTAAAGGTCCCTTCCAACCCACACTATTTTATGATGATGTGCTCATCAGAGATTTCTTAAAACATTACTAACTTCCATGAAGAGCTGCTCTGTCAGAGAGTTTTCCAACTTGAGCTAAAGAAGACTTTTCCTGCAATTGCAACTGTGTAGAGTTCTCTGGGCTGACCATGGGCCAAGCATCTGACATGAGAGCAGAGAACTTCTTCCCTGGGTGGGTTGTCCATGGCTCTGATGAATAATGGGGAGGTGGAAGCTGATGGGTTTGAATTCAGAATTCGGACAAATGCCTATGGAACTTGGGGCCAGAGGCTGCAGAGGTTAAGAAGAGATTAGACAATACAGTAAAGAACGCAATAGGAGATCACCTGGCTGAGGAGAAAGGGAGTGACTGGCCAGGAAAGCATAACGTCATGTAGGAATAAAATGGGAGGAACTGGAGTTCCTTTGGAGTAAAAGGATGGAAGCAAAAACTGCTGTGAGGTGATAGGGATATCTGGACAGTATAGGACTGGGGAGAAGTAAGTGGACCTGGAACCAGATGCAGCCCAAACTATAGACAAAGCGATAAGCTCAAACCAGGATTGGAGAGGGAGGAACTCAGATGTGGAGTCAGTAAGGAAAGGAATGGTAACAGTTGGTCAAAAACCAGTTGTGAGCATTTGTATTGGATGTGGATACAGGCATGAGGGGAGCCTGAGGGGCATTGAACAGCCTTGCTGGACAAAGAGGTCGGTTCTAGGAAAAGCGTTCAAGGAATGGAGATGGAGACCAGGAGTCTCCAGACTGGGATTGCATTTCTGAGGAATGTGAATGGGAAGAACAGTTTGTGACCATTGTGAAGGATTTCACATTTCTGATAATCACCCTTCAAATGGGAAACAGCCTGGAAAAATGCCTCGTTCCTATTTACTGCTGCTGCACCCAGGAAATTTATGCTTTGAAGATCTGCAGTGTATTCCTGTCTGTACCACAGCATCGCAGCTGATTCAGGTAGACAAGGTCACTTAATCAAGCTATCCCCAGATGGTCACTTATTTAATTTGTGGGTTTCAGACTTCTGGGTTCATTGCTTCCTGTTGCTTCATTAGCAGACAAGTTGAGGAGTATCTAAGATTGTAGCTGAATTCTTAAAGGCAGCACAAAATTTAACCAAGATCATCTGTTTTCCAGAGTGATAGTGAGGCTTCTCTGACTCCTCCAAGGCCAGTTGTCAGTCTTTCTTGCAGAAGAATACCCAGACTGGGTAAGGCAGTAGATCGTAGCAAGGTGGAGTCTATAAACAAATACTGTTTCTGAACTTTCTAGTTATCAGGGTGTCAGATGTGATTTGCCTTTGTCTGAGCCTTTGAAGATTTCCAGTGGGTTCTGTGTGGTTGGAAACGGGAAGGCTGGAGCAGACCTAAAAAGTCAGATACCTCAGTTTTAAATACCTTGTGTGTACAGGCCATGCATGCTGATGTACACACATGCTCTCAATATCTTTAAAGCTTTTGAAGCCTTTTGGGTTTTGTTTTACTTTATTAAGTAAAGTAAGTCTGTACCCGCGGATTAAATATTTGTGTTTTCTGAAAACCTTTTATTCTTGCTTTGAAATCAGACTTGGTTTCTTTTGCTCTGCTTTACGTTTTCTGCCATGCAGTATTTTGATGTATGCTGTAGTCTTAGTGATCAGATAAGGGTTCAAAATCACAATGATGTTGTAAAGGGAAAGCAGATCCATGACATTTGAATCTGTTTTAGCTGTTGCACATCTCTACAGTAATCACAGAAACTCTGTTAAGATCCATTACAGTTGGAAGGGGAAATGCCTTCTGCAGTGCACAACCAGTTTGCCCTGCCTACATTTCTGTTATTCATGATGGTTATAGTGTCTAATCAAATTTATTTGGCTTTTTTGCCACACTTATTTGATAAAGAAAAACTATTAATCTAGGTGCAGAATCCATGTGTTGTTAGCATTGCTTTCATAAAATGGCCATATTCTACAGTGTCAAGTAAAAGAAACAGTAGTAATCAGTAGGATTCTAATGAGCAAAATAAGTTCTTCTAATTATCTCATAAACCCACTTTTATAACTGGAAGTGCAAAAAATTATTGCTTGAAAGTAGTGTTATCTTAGACGGCTGAAAAATTTGAAGAGACTTTAATTTCGAACATCAGGTTGCCTCTGTATCCCAAGAGTAAGGTTCTCCATAGGTAGCCAGCAATGCAAATTATGCTCAGTGTAGCAAAAGAAAACACCATACTTTGCCTGTCCATGACTGTTTGAAGTAAGTAGCTTGAATCTTGCCTCATTTACCCAAGGGTAATTCAAAGCATGTTGTAAATCAACATAATGAAAATGAAATAGGAATTATCCAGGAGGATTTCTACAGTTAGAAGTGTCAACAATATGGGTAAATTGTTACTTGGTTTTATAGTATACAGCCACAATATCAGAAATAATTCCTAGATATCCCCATTCCTATCCCTCTGCTATAATTAAGTCCCACTCTCAACAAACACTCTGAAGAAAATCACTGTAGGTACATGTGCATGCTATTATGAAAAAAATAATAAACTCTCTAAGTGCAACGAGTATCATTGATAATGAGTATTTGGTACTTGTATTCCAGCAGTCCAGGACTACTTAAGTAATGCCAGGACTATATTGGCAGCCTTAAAAATATAGAAGCAGACCCTTTGAGAAGTGAATAGCGATTTTAAATAAAATGAAACTGTGAAAAGCAGCCCTTTGGAAAGTTCCTCAAAACTGCTAAGTCACTGACTTGAAAATCAACCCTCTGTTGAACTTGCATACCAGTCCTGAAAACTAGACATTTCCACTAAGTTCTGGAATGGTTTTGAGAGTGGCATGGAAAATGAGGTGCTCTGGATCACGTGAATATTTCTACTTGTGGGGGAGGATAGTCATGGACATCTAATCTGTAGTTGCAGTTCTCACAGGCTTTGGATTACCAAAATTGTCTTAAAATTGTGTTTTGTAGTTTAAACTGCATCAATAAGATAATGAACTATAAAACTTTATGTACAGTTTTATCTACTCTAGTTTTATAGTTCTCAGAGGTCTCTATTTCTTAGAAGGCACAAGGAACAAATTTTGACTCCCTGAGAGTGTGCATTGTGCCAAAGGTGTTGGTGAGAGGAAGAAGACTGTATTGACTGATTTTATGAGACCATTTTCCTTAGTGAGGAAAAGGAACCTGTAGTGAGTAATATGGATCAAGCTGATACTCACTAGTCAGCAAGTCCCAGGCAAAATTTGTATGGAAAATGCTGGATGTCAGAAATGTGATGTTATTATGGAAATGATTTATTATCAGCTAAAGGGAATTTTAATGTAGTCAAGCAACTGGCCATCTAATTTAAAGCACATTTCATGTTTTGGAGTGAAGTCTTGAGAGGATGTAACTGCTAAGTGTGATCTGTGCATATTTGCCTTGCACTGTGCTTTGAAAGGACGCTGATTTGCTGCTTCGCATTCTGTGTTGACAGAGGAAGAACTTGGTCAGGATTCAGCTGATACAAACAGCATTTACAAGAATTATCTGCTGGAATGATTTTGTAGTTGATCTTTTTTAACAATTTTGGGCTTTTTTACTGTTTTGGTTCTGCTTATGGTTCTACTTACCCTGTTCTGTTCAGCAGTACATCTTTCCCATCAGAGCCCAGGTCTCCTGGCTTCAAGCTTGCTCAAAGCCCTTGTTGCCCACTGCTCAATCTCTAGCCATCCTGCTTCTGAAAACAGTGATTCTGGTTATCTAGTGTTCTGTATATTGCCAAATTGTTTTACTAAACAATGAAAATCATTTTTTCCTCTGACATTAAAATCTATTCCCTAAAATAGTAGTCAGAAGTGTATCTCTGCAATCTGGGCTAAAATGAATATTGAAAAGGGCAAGAAGTATTCTGTTGTTGTCTTTTTACAAGCTGGCAAAGGGCTATAACTCTTGCACAACATCAGCTCGCTGAGGCCTCTGGATGCTGCTGTAATATCAGATATGAATATGTATGTATTTATGGCCTTTGGGTAGTACTGTAAGGATACAGTATCGGGATACAGCCCTTCACTTCCACAGCCACTTGAAATCACTTGCACCAGGGAGAATGTTTTGTGCAAGTGTGAGCAAGTGCCGATTTTCCTAGGACCTCAGGACGTGCAGTTGTATGATTTTGGGGTCCTGTGTGTCATAAAAGGAATGCTGCTTTGCCCTGTGTACCATCACCAACTGTTTACAGCTTTGATGACTAGGCGTCTGCAATGTCACTGTGTTTAGTATCTTGTAAGACTCTGAACTGTATGTAATACTTATTTTTTAAATATAAATGATATCACAGAATCAGGGAATGGTCAGAGTTGAAAGGGAGCTCTAGAGATCACCTAGTCCAACCCCACTGCTAAAGCAGGATTGCCTAGAGCACAGTACTCAGGACTGCATATCCAGGTATTGATGATCCTTCTCTCTTTTTCTATGTAAATATTTAGTTATTCTTTTTAGTTATGCATTATTTTCTCATGAAGAATTTAAGATTTCTCGTGGTTCTGTTACTGCCTTTGGTAAAAGGCCACACTGCCGCTAATAGTCACAAACTTTGTTTATGTGTGTTGGACCTTATCCAGTAATCTTGATCATGCCCCAGGTATTTAACATTTGTACTGCTGCATTGGGTTCTACTACTAAAAGGTCTTTTCACTTGCCTTCATTTTTACTTCATGCTATTAACAATACAGGAAAAGTTTAAAAGTTATGTTTAGACCTTATAAATGGTATGATTGTTATGTTTTATGGACATATGCACAGTGGCTTTATACTTGCTGGAACTTTCAAGTGTTTATATTTGGCACTTTCACAGGATGGTGTAAATTGTTTTTTCCCCACTATTATTTAGAAGTTGTTATAATCATGAGATCCTGATTGTCCATGTTGTAGATTAACTGTTTCTTGTTATTTCCAGCCATTCCTGGGCTGCAGCAAAACCTACAGCTGCAGTGGAAAGCATCTGTATTCTCTGTATCATATGAATTACAGTATATTTTTTATGAAGTGAAGCTTTGCCTGCTAATGCTTGGTCTCTTCTGCTCTCCAAAGAAATGTCTTTCCAAGTTTTTCAAGTGTAAATACTCTTGGAAATTATACCCTAATCTTCCTACATTTTGTAATAACGGTTTTAATTTTACAGAAGCTGGCGTTATTCTCCATTATGTCTTGTGTTCTTAATAGGTGAGAACTAACAATATTCTGGTGGTGCCTGGTGAGGTGTTACTTGGTTTTATTTCACTCTTTCTTCTGTATGACCTGAAAGCAGCTTCTTTGCCATCGGTAATTTTACCCTTCTGTACTCGGTGAGTGATAGCAGAGTATGCGTATTGATTATGCTTAATACAGTTTCTAAGCTTAATCCCATTCTACTAGTCACATGGGGAGAAGCATGTAGTTGTGTTAGCTAGGATTGTCTTCCCTGTTTATGAATTTACCATTCAAAGCAAAAAAATGCCACGGCTATGATTCTGAAGTCAGATGCTGAGAAACTGCTAGAGCGAATGCCTCTGCCACCAGAATATTCAGTTCTCTGTCTCACTTATTAAAGGGTGTTCACTCATGTAACTCACTGCCTTTAGAAAATGTCAAGTAGTAGGGATGGTATTAGCGGGAGAGTGTCTCATGTTGGATTCTTCTGTGTTACAGGAGTACAAACGCAAGCTCGCCAGAGTGTCCCAAGTACGGAAAGAACTCAGGTCACGCATCCAGAACCTGCCGGATCTCTCTCGACTTCCCAACGTCACGGGCAGCCACGTACACCTACCATTTGCAGGAGACATCTACAGTGATGATTGATCACAAGAACATCCTTCCATAACCTCTACTTTTCTGTGAAATGAGGGGTAGGTCAGACTGATTGGTACTCTTGTAGTATTATTTTTGTATATTGTTGGAGAGCGTCAGTAAAAATACTCTAGTAATTTATAAAAAATGGTTTAAAAAGTTGATTTGTTTACTATTTTATTGGCGAGTGAACATAAGGGTACATTTATAAAAGTGGCATCTGTGTCTATTACATTGAAGAATGGATAATTATCTTTTGTAAAGATTTTAGTTGGGTGCCCTGTAAAAAAACACTCTGAAGAATTCTCTTATGTACCCCATATTTAATAGAAGTCAACGTATAATCAGCGCTTACTTCTAACTCGAGACATTTCAATTGCTAGTGAGGGAGTGAAATGTGGAAATCTCAAGCTTATGTTTGCAAGAAGATTGATGTTATTTAATGCAAAGTGATCTTACTGCCCATTATATTTAAATTACCCACTCCCAAAACAAGTCAGGTGGGGTTTTTTGAAGTAAATGTTAGCAACCAATTTCGTATTGGAAAACATAAATCATGTTACACTGAGCAGATTTTTAAATGATTGAAAATATTGCAGTATCCTAGTATAATTTAAAACTCGGCATAAGAAGCTATACAATCGACCACTTTAATTATGTTTCCAAGTTGTAACGTACGTTTTACAGCTGCTTAGTTTCTAAATTGAGAGACCGTTCACATGTACTCTAATCCCTTTCTGGAACATGTGTCTCCATCTAAAAAGGTTAATCCCAGAAATGTGAAGCCATTTTACAGCTTTAATTAAATTCAAAGGTCATTCTCTAAACTGTCCCAGTTGTTAAATGTCCATTATTAAAATTTGACAATGCTGTGGACCATCCATCCACGCAGCAACACGACGATACAGCCGTGCTGTGCATCTTCCACTGAGAAAGCCCGGAGGCCAGGATGGGCTTCTAGCCCCCAACCTCCTCCCGCTCCAGCAAACAGTTCGAGATCTCGATTGTCTTTTCTCACAGAATAAGAGACAGGTCAGGCTTGTGCATAAGTGAAACTGTGGAAAACGACTGCCAAGTGTCTGTTTTTAAAAGAAATGCCCTTTGCAAGGTACAAATGTGGTACTTGTCAACAGGTAGCCGAATTTGGGAAAATTTGTTGATACTATACTATACACCAGCTTTTAAGTTCACTTTAAAACTTAAAGATACAGACAGGCATCTAGCAGATTGATGGAAAGTTTAGGCTTTTCAGTCAATAGGAATCAGGCAAGTAAGTCAAGCAGGGATTTTAAAAATGCCTGTCTCTACCTTTGGTATTTATATGACCTTAATAAGCTGGGCTGCAAGAGTTGGATGCATTATTGGATGATAGCATTTTGTTCACAGGTTTGCACTTCTCAGGTGTTGTTTTGCATCAAAGTTCACAGTTTACAAGTTTAACACTCCTCCTCACATAAAAGCAATTATTTTTTTTTAATTTAAATCTATTATCCCTTTTCAGAAACCACAATTCAAAATAGACCTGGAGTGAAATTGTTGAAGATAGTGATCTGTCACTTGTTACTGACTTCTACAAGGCTAATCACTAGAGTAGTTGTTGGAGGTGAATGGATAATAAACTTTCTCTTTAACGTAGATACACTTGGACATAAGAACCTCTGTTCAATTCGCTTTTCTCATGGAAGGTGTCATGTATTAGACCTCAGTTAAGGAGGGAAAAAACCCAAAAGATAAAAATACAGCTGTTGACATAGCATTCCATAGCATGCAATGTAGAATACTAATTTTATCAAAAATTCTGACAGATAGAAGTGCTGAAAATAGTTCAGCAGAGCTCACTAGCTGTCCAAAGATTAGTAAGTTTTAAGTTGTGATTTTCCACTCCATAGGAATTAAGAGCTAACAGTAATGAATCCAGAGCGTTTCTTTAGTTTAAGTCTAATATGCAAAATAAATAGCACTCATTGGCTTCTTAGCATAGATTCTAGGTAAGAAAAGGAGTGTTCAGTTAGAATTCTTAGTGTTTTAAATATTTCTCTTGTAGTATGTTAAATTCAGCTCATAAATGCATATATACATGTATGGGCATTGCAGTTGCAGTTAAAGCTCAGTCTTGCTAAAGGGCAGCACCAAATTTGTGATAAATATTAAAGCAGCTTAATCTATTAAGAATTATAAAATGAGTCAAAGAACAAGAAGGATAAATAGTGAGTTCACAGCTGAATCTCATCCACCAAAAACTGAATTTGTACCCAGAGGCAACTGTAAATGGCTTGTTTAGAGCACATTGAAGGATCTAAGTCTTGGATACTCAAAACCACAGGGAATTAAGCTTAAACCGTATTTTGCTACCTTAACTAAAAATACTTATAATAATCTGGTCAAATGCTGAATTTCCTTGATCTCTCAAGGGCATTGAAAGAGACAGGACACTTACTTCACTACATTTATTTTTCCTATACACAGCTTTTAGTGATAATGTTGCTTATCTACAGATAATGTAGAACTGATAAAAGAATGAGGAAAAATCTCAGCTTCTTCTTGATGTATATAAGTTTTAATTTTGAGAGAGTGCTATTTTCTGAATATATTTTTCTTTATTTTACTGTGAAATTGTTTACTTCAAGGAATATTTCATAGCTGGGTTTTGGAAATGATCCCTCAACATTTGTTTGGAAAAGAGGACTTGCAGAAGGTAAACATCACTCTTCTAGCAATTGTCATATTTTAGTGGCTGAATGGTATGTGGCTTTTATTTATAAGGGAAAGGCATCAGGTATCAACTAGTTAGAGGATTTATATTCTAACTGTAATAGCATAGCAGGAAATAACATGCTACCATACAAATGCAGCCCTGTGGTATCAAAACGAAACCCAAACAAACCAACCTCCAAATTCTCAGGTTCCAAAGCTTAATGTACGTACTTCTGACATCTCAGGAAGAAAAGAGGCTGGGTGGGGAAAGGAAGGGTGCCCAGGAGCTGAAAGGGAGAACATGCCTGGGTGGAAATGAAAAGCAAAACAAATGTCAACTTCTGTCAAAACAGAAATAACAGCGTGAAACTGGGTAGCACAATGTTTTAGCTGTTAATGGGATTATACAGGAGAACTGCTTTGGGGTGCTACCACCCTGGGAAAGAAAATGCATGGGTGTACCCTGCCTGTCTCTTCTAACGTGGTCTGACTCTCCTTAAGCCAGAATGCCCACCCTACAAAAGGCACAATTATAAAATATCTGAACATTTTTCATCAAATAATGAAAGCATAATAATTAGACAGTTTGATTTACGATGTTGCACTTTGGTTGAGCATTCTCCGAAAAAGGCGAAGACCGTCCTGCAGCTCTTTGCTGTACGAGAATGCTCACCTTGGAGGTCACTGGGACTGCTTGTATATTCTAGTGTTTGCAGGCTCAAGCTGTGTTTTTGCCGAATGTTTTGAAAGATATCAGGAATATTACCCCACTTTTGTGGTTTTAAACATAAATGTGTAGTCCTTAGTTACAAAAATTACCATTCTTAGGAATCGTGTTTCATTACTCCATTTGAAAATTAAACTACAGCCTGCATTACTATTAGCCTGTCTGTTCCACTCTGTTAATGTTTGTATTAATATATTAAAACACCTCAGTTAATCCCTAGCAACACAACCCAAACTACATGCTTATTATGTATTTTATCTGAGTAGTCTTCTGAATGTCGAATTGAGAGCTTTCATTATGATAAAAGTACATTCCTGTTTGCCTGAAGTTTGGGAAGGCAGCGTGTTAGGGCTTGCACAGACTAGTACTGCTCCCACAGGTCAGTGGTAACTCGGTCTGGTACTTCAATCATGACTCAAAATGCATGCATGGGATGCAGGAGCCCCCTGCACAGGTGACATGGAAATCATACACGGGTTTCTACAGAAGAGCTGGGTTTCAGGCTTTTGAAACACAAGCAGAGAGATTCATGGGTGTGGGGTTTTTTTTTTCAGTGGAAAAAATTAGTGAACCAGGAAACCAGCACGTTTAAAATTTGATGGTTACGTTTATAAATATTTAGGGCCAGTTCTGCTCATTACTCGTGCTTGTAATCGCAGTGACTATTCCTGCAAGAAAGCAGATTCAAATGTAGTGTCCAAAGTTGAGTTTATTGTTTTTTTAATGAATGACCAGTTTTGTCTCAGCTCCTATTTCAGTGTGTCATTTATCTTGATTAAGTAGTAAATCTCTTCCATCTTGTTATTTAGAAATCTATTTCTGATTTCATCTTTACAATATTTAAAGTATCCAACTAAGCATGATGTTTTTGTGGGAATTTGCAGAAGTTCAATAGCACTCGTTACTTGTTTGCAACAGAAATAGACTCATTTGTTAAAAGCTAACAAGAAAAGTTTGAAATGTAAAGATGTTTCATTATTGTGCTTTTCTGACAGAACGAGTAATCCTTGTGTAATTTATGTCCTCAGAATAACACCTGTATGTATGCTCTTTCATATTTAATAGAATAAAACATTGTTGTAAAAACATCTTGGAAATCATAGTTTATTGCTTGCCTACTCAATCTCTGTACTTTGCAGTCAAGCAAAATCTCTTAGTCATGCTGAGGAAATAATCAATACTGATGCTGAAGCGCAGTACTCCGTATTTGTATGTCATGTAACAAACTGACATTTTTCAGAGAGGAAGCAGCACATCAAAAAGTCTGGGGACATATCTCTGGAACTGTGAATTTCTTATAAAGAAATACTGCTCATATACCATCTAGTCTGGCTGAAGTTCGTGTTTCTTCAGAGGGGGGCCTGGGTGCGAGGGAACCAGTTATAATATGCCAGCTTGCGGTCCCCAGTACTCAAAAATGGGAAAATGACTTAAACCACCCTTTCAAAGGGTTGCACTGGTTGTATTCAACCACACTTTGTAAGGTTTCCAGTGTATGGTATGATGCTGTTACTGTCAATGTTTTACATACCATCACGTAAGTTGAATTTTTATGAGCCGGGAAATAACTCTCACTGTCATCAAATACCTGTAGGCAGGGGTGAATGTGTAACGGTATTGCTTCACAGCTCTGGGTGGAATTCTGGCCTCACTGAAAGCAGTGAAGCTGTTTCCTCTCTCTGGCATTGTTTTTCCAGCTCTTCAAACACAAGCCAGTGGCGGCGTGTGGCAGCAGGTTGGCAGGGAGGCTCAGCAATAGTCTGGGGCAGCCAACGAGTAAACCTCTGTGTCCCACTGAATACAGGCATGTGACACATTCTGAAGGGAAGCGTGCAGCTGATGTGTGTGTGTATGTCTCTATATGAGATGTATGTGTATCTATCCATCTATATACATCTGATATGTCTGTGTATGTACATACCTATATACATCATAAATAGATATGTATGTTTTTGCCTGGATATATTGCCTGGAGAACAAGGCTTATGAGGATCGATTGAGGGAGTTGGGGTTGTTTAGTTTGAGGAAGAGGAGGCTGAGGGGAGACCTCATCACTCTCTACAACTGCTTGAAAGGACACTGTAGAGAGATTGGTGCTGGTCTCTTCTCACGGGCAATGAGCGAGAGAACAAGAGGGAATGGCTGCAAGCTGCAGCAGGGTAGGGTTAGGCTGGACATTAGGAAAAACATTTTCACAGAGAGAGTGGTCAGTCATTGGAATCAGCTGCCCAGGGAGGTGGTGGAGTCACCCTCCCTGACTGTGTTTAAGAGTAGATTAGATGTGGTGTTGAGGGATATGGTGTAGGGGAGAACTTGTAGAGTAGGGCTGATGGTTGGACTTGATGATCCCAGGGGTCTCTTCCAACCTAAATGATTCTATGATTCTATGATTCTATGTGTCTCTCTATACATGTTTTTTGATATACTGACCCTGTGATAGTCCAGTAACAGAAAAAAGACTGTATTAGAGGCTTAGGAATAACATAAAAGCACTTCAGCCAGACTACTAGTGCTGCCCTGCATTTTGAAGCAGATTTGTAAAACAAGGAATGGCACGTACTGAATGGGTTTCTTTTCCTTTTTGTTTTTTTTCCCATGGTAAAGTCTTGATACCTTGCAACAGTGCTTCCTTGTAACACCACACCTGGACAAGCATGACAACTCTGGTAATTACAAAGAAAAACATGTTTTTTTTGGAGCATGACAAGCCTGTCTAGGTCACCAAATAGCAGACTGCAATTGCAATACAGCTGGAGTGCAGAGTACCTGAAAACTCAGTGCCTGCCATCCACAATACTTCTTGGAGACGTGGACTTAAAGAGTAGCTCCCCTGTCATCCTGGGGATAGATGCTCATTAGCCTTCCCATCACACTGGCTGTGCCCCAGGTCACACCTTTCATCCATTAGCTGTAGTTTTGTTCAAAAGGAATGCGACTCCTTCTCCCAGAGCGCTCGGTATTGCATAAAAAGCACAGTAAACAGGGACAATTGGAAGATCTGCTTCAAAGCATCCTCCTGGTCTAATGCATTGTTGGTGCACCTTAAAACGTAGCAGATGCCCAGGCTGGTTTCACGTAAGCCTTACAGGAAGCACAGCAGTAGAGTACCTAATGTGTGTACTTTCAATATAGAAATTTATTGCAAAACTTGTTTTTCAAATACTTTTGTATAAGACACATTTTCCATCAAGACTGAAGTAGTTTTCCAGAAGACTGGACCATAAATACAGCATCAACAGGTGAATTAATGCCAAGTTCTACAGTGGAAAAGATGTAACTCCAAGTTCTGTATTTTGATTGAAGAATGGCAGTTAATTTGATCCTCCATGTGCGAAGGAAGCAACAGCAGCAAGCCTTGCAAAATTCCTGAACAAGTGTACAGGAGATACAAAAGGGTACATGCTGATCTTGGAAACCGTAAGTAGAACTTGAAACAAACTATCCTCCCCTGCCCTGAAGTGCTTTCAAGTCTGTCAGTTTATTCACTGGTACTATTTTTTCAGTGGTGTTCATTCAGGCTGAATAGACTTAAAGGAAGTCATTCATTAGAATACCAAAAAAAAAAAAAAAAAAAAAAGAAAAATGCAGACCTTTAAACGCAAGAATGTAAATGTTTTTAACTGATTGATTCTCTTTCAGAGGGGAAAGCTGAAGCATGATTTGCAGACTATACCCAGTGCAGGCCATAAGCTCAGTCCTGACCGGTGCTACTGTCCTTTCTCACCTCTGTGCCAAACTGAAAATGTAAAATCAGACACTTTACCCTTGGCAATCATCTATTCACATCAGAACACCTCAGTGCAAGATTCACTGCTATCCAGGGCAAACCTGGTTTTACAGATTGAAGTCCAGGAAGGAAGCAACTCTGAGGCCTGGTAAAACGTAAAGACATCTAAGAGTTTCTCTCTTTAGTCATTTCTAAATGAGACAACTGTGACCCATTTTGGTAGCACCAGAGCAATTGGAAAGGAAGAATCCAGCATTCTTTACAGCTGTGCCACTCTCCCAGCAGGTAAGAAATCAGGGTGGTGACAGCAGTCTAGCCTGGAGGTGTCCTTCAGTACTGACAGCATCCCACATCAGCATGCGGTTTTACCAAGTTCGGCGTTATCCTGGCACCAGTATGGTCTGCTGCAGTCCAGATCACAGACAGCATTTGCAGGAAAATGGAGAAACTTTATCTGGTGATACATGGCTTTATCTCTTGAATATGAGTGTTATCTTAAAGAGCAAGTTATTCTGCAACCTTTGTATGGCTGTGTTAAATGCTGTGCTTAAATCAGCACAGGTATCCAAAGAGAGCGACACTACAGGGTGCTACATGAAATCCTTGGAAAAGTTGTACCTGCAGAAAGTGCCAGTGAAAGTGTCTGTGTTTTACTCAAACATGCAGAGTGTGGATAAGATCTTTCGTATTTGATTGTGATGCATTATATTAAAAATAGTGGCAGAGTGAGGTGGAGAAAAGCCAAATTGCTTTCAGGTCTGCCAACCTACTCGTTGGTCCTGCTGGACCCACTGCTGGACCCAGTACTGTCAGCTTTGTCGAAGGACACATCCTGGCTTTTAATTCTTGGGCCATCAGAGATTGCAAAACGTGTTCAAGATTCCCAAGTGTAGCAGAGTGGTGATTTTTAAGTCTGCCTCTTGCAAGCTATCAGACCCCTCGGAGTCAGAGCTCGCTTCCAAACTCCGCGGTCTCTGCTTCCGCGGGGCACCTGCTGTTGGCTCACGTCACTTCCCTGAGTTACTAAAACCGGACCAATACTTATTGCTGTCATCTTTATTACTCTGAAACAATGAATAACTAAAGCAAAGTCAAGAAGGTTTTCAAATCTGCCTTCTGGTTTTTCTCTTTCTCTTCTAGGTTAAGCATCCGTTTTAGCTTAGAGAAGTGAAATTTGGAGTTTCTGGGAGTCTTGGAAGCAGAGCTGGTTGTCGCCTGTCCGGACACACGTGTTCTGAAAAACAAAAGACTCAAATGTCTTAAAGGTGAGGAATCAGAGTTAACATGAACTATGGAGGTGCATATATATAATTTAAATGGAAAAGTTTGAACGTAAGTAATGTATTTTCACGTGAAAGTGGTCAGAAGTACGACTTTGTTATGCAAATTTTAGGCCAGACATTTTGCATTAATGACAAGACCATAATCGAGCATTTTTTGCACAAAATTGCTTTCCTTTCCAATCTTTGATGCTAAAGGTTGGAAAGTTAAAATGGACATCCTCAGTCAGACCACTAAGAAAAATACTTAGTTATCAATTTGAAGTTTTTTATGTGACTGATCTGTGATCAGTAGCTCCTATGCTTACGCCGTTTCATGGCAGAAGCTTTCTCAAATCAAGTTCTACTTGTTAAGTCAGTACATGACCCCCTTTTCCTAACAGGACGTAATACACTCTACTCTTTAAACAGGAGAGAAACAGATACCTGAGAAGTGATGAGGGACTGTTCCCTTTAGATCCCCAACTACTGCAGCTCCTAGGTGTCGCTTTGTTTGCAGACTGAATTTTTACATCTGGTGTCCTCAGGCTGGATTTAATACTCGGGGTGCCAGAACCGTGTGTCTTGGTAGTTAGAAAATCCCTGCTTTTACCATAATGTCTCGTTGTTTTGTTGCACGAGTTGCAAGTAACCAGCTGTGGAGAGAAGAAAGGAAGTATCAAACACTCAGTCTTTTCACAGTCATTTCATCTATAAAAAGCCACTGTAAGAATTATCCATGCTATTCTCCAAACAGCATGATGCAAATTAAATTGCTTAAGTGAAACTTGAGATATTAAAAAGCAACATGTACTTTGCACCTAGTATTTTCATTCAGGTTTCTTAAGCCAAACCCAGCCCTGTGGGTTTACCCAGAAATGGCTCCATTTCCCTAGCAACTGTTCTCAGGCATGTGACGTACAGCGAGATACAGAAAACAATCCTGCCAAAACAGAAAGATGAACCAGCACCTGAACTGGACATATATGGTATCTTGAGTGTACACTAGGGGTACTCACATTTTGCTGAAATACATGAACTAAGTGTGATCTAAGTTCATCAGCATATTCTATCCCCAATGAAGTTTTATTATGTGCTTTCCAGGAACACTTAAGATAAAATACTTGTGTTACCAAACTCTCAGAAATAGCTATTCATAACTAACAACAGCAAC
Organism: Jacana jacana; assembly: GCA_013400555.1. Classification (NCBI taxonomy): domain Eukaryota; kingdom Metazoa; phylum Chordata; class Aves; order Charadriiformes; family Jacanidae; genus Jacana; species Jacana jacana. The sequence continues at coordinate 261,947 of VZTM01023910.1, read as the reverse complement.
TCTTAGTGAACAAAGAAGAGGCTTTCCATTAGTGCAGAAATACCTACTACAATACACAGGGTGTTCTAAAGAAAGGGCACTTTCTCTTCTATCTGTACTTCTAGGCTACAGGGATGTTCCAGCAGCAGAGGATGTTGCCAAGGTGCATCAGAACAGATAATGTCAGACAATCAGAGACTGTCGGATATTCCTAATATCCCTGACTGCCATGGCAACCACTCTTATTAAGATACATGACAGTAATACAGCTAGACAACTTTTTGAGGCACACAGTTAAAGTGACTGAAAAAACACAGTTATGTGATGTTTCTGGTTGAAAAAAAAAAACATGCTCAAAAGAACGTCACAAAAATGTCTAAGCAGTTTGGAAAACATCTATACCAAATCACTCTTCATCTCAAAGTGTGTACATTTACCTAAATGCAGATTGCTTGGAAAGAATTACATTTAGGAATGCCAAAATGAAACATTTGCAGTTAAGTGTTTTGACTGTCTCTAGATGTTATTTTGTCAGTCTAACAAATTGAAAAAGAGAAAAATCATTAATTTCTACAGCTGAGGTATTGAAGTATTTTTAGTTCTTCTAAATGAAATTGAGATGGGAAAAAAAACCCCACAACCAGCATCACATGACAAATTAGCACTCCATGAAATATAAATGGAGGTGAACACCTTCTAATGCAGGAATTAGTAGATTAAACATAGCACTGGATAACTACTTTCCACTCTCTGAATTGCACATGCAGCTACCTCCAAAAATTTTAAAAGCCCTGAAATATTCCTATGCTATGTGCCTTTTCATGGCAGAAGCATTCTCAAATCAAGTTCTACTTGCTAAGAAAGTTATCAAAGGCACAACCTGTCACATTGTTCCTTGGTTTAATTTTCAACCACACTCAAATTTTCATCTTTGCAAGTCTCAGGTATTAGATTACAGGGATCAACACTGCTCATTTTGAAAGCTGTCAGTTGCTGCCAGTATTTTAAATACTTAAAACCAGAAATACTTCAATCCTAATCCCCAGCACAAATGCAAACAGAATTGAGCGGAACATAGGTGCAGCAAACCATAATTACATCCCAGGATTAGAATATTACCCAGAGTTTAAACTGGACCCATTGAAACCTGAATTTTAAACGACTCAGATGAATGCACAGTACATCCCACAAACCTCTTCAGTTAGAGAATAACTCTAAAAACCCATCACAATTCCCTATCATTGTACACTACGTATTTGTGATGCCAGAAGCATAAAGATTCCAGCTTTGCAGACGCCCTTTCTGCTGCCCAGCTGTGATCTACAATTTGGGGAGAATAATAGTAAAGGTGCCTTTTTGACAGCTGAGAACCTCAGTGGTATCTCCTCAGCTTAATTTTATGTTACTGACTCTTTAATAATTTTTTGTTTCAAAAATTTTACTCCCCAAACCAGCAGACTCTCATCTGAGAAAATGCCAAGCGTGCCAGCAACTGCTGGGCACAATAGGGGGCTGTCTCATGTATTAAAACATTCATTGACTTAACCTGTTTTAATAGTAGTGTGCACCTTGGCAACACTGGATTAAAACGTATACTATTCTTCTTCAAATAATAGGAGTTAGTATAAAAAACAGTAATTAAATCTTACGTACCTGAGTAATTTTAGGGAAAAGAACGGAAGCCCCAAGAGCAACATGAACTTGTTTAAATTACCTACGTGGGTTAGTTTTGAAAGACTTCCTATAAACGGTAATAGTCAGACCAATAGGAGAAATGTGGAGAGAAGATAACAATAATCTGATGCAGCTATAAAAGTCTACTGAAATAAATGAAGTAAAGCTTGTTAAACTGAGCAAATACATTTTTACACAAATGATTAAACTGAACAAATCTGATTAATCTGTCAATCACTCAAGCCCTTAGTCAGAGTTGACACAAAAGCAGTAAATGGCGAGCTACATACACTGGCAAAACCAGCCCAATTGCAGCCAATGGCATGTCTTCTTAGGTAAGTTTTGGGGTATTCTTAGCACAGGGTTTCTATGGATTCTAATGGATCTTAGCAGGTACACACCCGAATCAAGGCTCTGCATCTAGTGAGTTGCCAGGTCCTAATTCTGCCACATTCATAGGAAAAAAGTACAGGCAAAAATCTGCCACTCCCAGCATTTTTTTGCAAAGCCATGCAAATGATACAGTAGCTGACAGTGAAAGTGCCAGAACTTCCTGGCAGGAAGAAATTAATTAATTTTCAGCAAGACCTTAGACATCTGCAGAGTCTACCCAGATTGATACTAAAGAGATCACAGAGGGGGCAGAACTGGGTAGCTTCTCTGACACATGGGGTTGTGGGTTGTTTGTTTGTTTGTTTTTGGGGGGGAGCAGGAGGAGCAGGTGGGGGAGGTCGGGGACAACGACACGACTTTCTGTTCGTGTCATTGTGTTCCTGATCTTTCTATTGTGGAGGGTAGATTTTAAAAATTTTGACTATGAATAGAAATTATCCAAAAATAAAGGAAGAGTTACCCACTCATGATAAAAGAAATATGTAGGTGTGAGCTCCTCTTCTAAGAGAAAAATTTTTAAACCTTCTTTTTTCTGCCACCGAAAGGTTTCATGGAAATATCAGGTATTTGGCAGTTCCAAGTAAATATCCTTACCAGAACACTTCTTGATTCCCTGTACTTTTTCAAAAGCTTTGTCTGTTTCATATTAAGTTTATGGTTCTTCTTTTCTCGTTTAAGAACTTTCTCTATCTGTGGAGTCATTTTCATCTTTGGTTTGAGACGCACTCGGTAGCTATCAGGTACCAGGAACTGGAAGCAGTAAGGACATATCCTTTCTAATCCACACCCCTTATCTACAGATTAATAAAGGTAAAAGAGAAAAACTCAAATGAAATAATGTTTTATAAGTATACATCAAAATGGCATCTATTTTAACATTATCTAGGTACCCGTGGTTTACATTTCAGGTACAGCTAGACCACAAGAGGAAGGTAAGCACCAGTATGTGCTCAGCCCAGCCCAGTTCAGCCTAAGCTTATGCACAGGCTAAGTTTACACAATGCCTAACTGCATGGTTTCCTTGAAAGAAAACATAATCCCATACTACAAATCTTTACCGACGGAGGCTCACAGTTGTGCAAGTGGCTCCACTGCGGGCACACACACTCCTCTTGCCAGGTGAGTGACACCAGGGCTCTGCTAAAAAGGTCTTTGCCGTTTTAAGGGCAAGAAGATGACAGCATCTCAGCCTAGGATGAAGAGATTTCACACCTAATAATAGGAGGTGTGTGTCTGCACCTGCCTTATTCCCTCCTGCCGCCAAAGCTGGACGCCAGCATCTCCAAACCCCAGTGGAAACACCTGGACGCTGCTGCCTAGCAAGTGCGCCATTTCCCCCAGCAGCCCCCGAGCCCCTCCCCCCGCCGCCACTTGGGCAAATAGGAGA
>VZTM01023910.1:185368-258301 GCA_013400555.1 Jacana jacana | reverse complement strand
CAGCACCACGGTTCCGGGCTCGGACGGGCCGTCTCCGCCGGGGTGACTGCCTTGGCGAAAGCGTGGTGCCCGGCCGAAGGTTTCGTGCCGGTGCCGCCTTCCCCAGGAGGCCGCGGGCCGGGGATCCGCTAGGACTCGCGGCGCCGGCGGCCGTTGGGGCGGCCGTTAGCGGGGCTGCTGTGAGGGAGGGAGGGAGGTGGGCTGAGGAGCCGGGCGGCCGCTCGCCGTACCCCTCTTCGGGAGCCGCTTGCGCCTTCCGTGGTGTTACAAGCGTTTGGTTTGGGCGTTTGGCTTCTTTTAGTTTGGTTTCTTTCTTTTTATTTTATTTTTTTTCCTGTAGGAAAGAAAACTTTTACCTCAGAGAGGAAAAAAAAAGAAAGAGCGTAAAATATTTCTCTGTCAAGAGCTGTCAGGTGAAACCTGTCAGGCAGCAGCTACAGAAAGCTGCTTGGTGGTTCCCCAGCGCCGAACATCAGCCATCTCCCGCTCTATTTAGATGCTTGGGTGTTTTTTTTTTAGTATGAATTTTGGCAACTCCACACTTTGCTTTATCACTCTGCAAATGCGCTCCCATTAAAAAGGAGAAGAAGAGAAAAAAGCAAGCCAGCCCTCAAGCTTTTCAACGTTTGATGTGTGTTTTATTAATTCCCTTGGCCCCATTCATTTGCTAGACATTCTTCTTCTTTGATCTATTGGTAATGGTGCTCATTTAGGAGAGGTATTCATCTGAGCAGGCTTCAATATTCTATCAAGGAATTTGAATAAATATAATTATTTCTTATTTTCTAACATGAAGTAGCCGAAGGCTTTAGAAGTAGAAAAGCATGGGAAGAATTGAATTTCTGGGCTTCCCTTTAATAGGAAATAGCTTTACAGTGCAGTCAATAAATCTGGGCTTGTTAATGAAATGTTCGTAATAGCTACAATTAGGGCCTCTGCTGACTTTATTTTTTGAATCAAAACCACATTTTTCAATGGACCTTTCGATATTACATTTTTTGTTGCCACATTGCTGGCTTTGTTGATGATAGTTCTTGTGCGAACTCTGCCTTTCCCGAGGCAGAGTTATAACGTTTCTTTAAAGCACAACCTGTGTTCATCAGTCACCAGACTTTTGGCAAATTATATATTCCCATTTATTAATGGCGATGGGGAAAAAAAGAGGGAAGTATATTTTACACGCAACATAAGTAAGCAAAAATAATCTCAACCCTTTTTTGGGGGAGGTGGGCCTGTTTTTATGATTTTTAACCACACCAGTGTGTTTGCCCCACAGGGGACTCAGTTGTGGAGGAGGAATGGCCAGGTGAGACAGTGCTGTGCTCTCTCCCAGCCTCTGCCCAGCAAAGGGGAAGTGTGCTGGGGAGCTGGCTGTTGTCTGGAGCTGCTCCTGGGGTGGTGCAGGTGAGCACCTCGGGGTAACTTGTTCACTGGGGGGAACAAGTGCCTGAGTGACTTGATTAGCAAGCACTGTACTGTACTAATGAAGCAATCACTAATACAATACAAAGGATTCCTTTTTATATGTCTTTCATTCCTCCTCCCCCTGCCCCAGCTCTTAGACTGCTCTTATCCCTGCTCTTTTTTCCCCCTCAGTCTCTTTCAGTCTGCCTGAAATGCTTATAAATTTTTTCCCTCTGCTCCTCCAGCTAGACTGGGCCATTCCCCTGTTTTTTTTAATGTTAGTTTGCTGGTTTCTCTTTGTGTTATAGATCATCATTGTCTGAAAAGCAGTGCAAACAGCACCTGCAAGTGCCCTTCATGTACAGTATATCTTGTGTCTTGTCCCAGTACCCATCTCATGAAGCAGAAGCTATGTTTTGCATGTTAGATGTGGTGCCGAATGTGCTAAACAAAGAAAACTCTAGAGACAATGAGAAAATGACCAAGAAACCGTGGCCTCCAATTCGTGGCTCTCTACAAGCCCCTGCCTGCAGAATTTCCATAAAAAGTCTGTGATTCTGTGCATCCAGTGCCGGCAGGACCAGACCCTTAAAAACAGATAACCCTGAGCTCTGTGATACAGTATTTGTGGCATCAGTGCGGGGAATTCGCTGGCATTTCAAGGCAGAATACATTTGTCTCTACTTTTTCCTGGCTTTTATTCACCAAAAACCCCACATTAGCAGACTCATATTACTAACTGCTTCCTGCTTCTGTTATTTAGTGCTTTGTAGCTACCACGGCTGGTCAACAAGCTGTAAATCCTGCCCGGTGTTTTGTAACAAAGGGAAAAATAGGATGATTTGTGTTGACTTTTGGTCACCGTGTATCATTATTGATTTGAGGGGAGGGCGGTGGAGGAAAGTGTACCGTGTATCTGTTGCTTGCCAGTTCTCCGGGAAGGCGGTGTTAGCTAGCAGTCAGTAGAGGGCAATAGAGAAATACAGTCTGTGATACCTAAAGGATTTGAAGCACTGATTATGTGTTTACAGAAAAGAAAAAGAAGAAAAGAAGAGCCAGGAGGATAGGTTGTTCAGTTTACTATTGGAGACCTGACTGTGACAGACCGCCAAGAAAACAAAATTTTTAAGAGAGTAAAGATGACCTTCTGCAGCATCTGTGAGCCTCTCCTTTTTTCCTCAGAGTTACGTAGGAGAACTTAGCCAGAACTTATTGATGACTGCATGTTCTGTGGACTCGGGGATGAACTGGGAGATGCGGGAAGGCACTCTTTGGAAAGAACAGGAGAGGAGGCATTTCAAAGATCCTGCAGGTGACTGAGGTGAGTAAACTCCCAGCTTCTCTTTCAGGTGAGATAATAGGCGTTCAGTCAGCTGTATAAAAGTCATGAGCAAACGGGGTGATTGAAATTATATGCAAATTTTGCTTTTTCAGGCATGCTGGTGCAAGACTAATCTTATCTTGGGGGAAAAAAAAGGATAGTGATGCTGCAAGGATAAGCGTTTCTAAGCATATGTTATTTTGGAGACGTGCTAAAACTGGTCGCTTGTTTGATGTGTAGTACTTGATGAAATAATGAAACAGGCTTATCGTTTTGTAAGGTTTATGTGCTGTAGTTCCTAGACTCTAGTTTACAGAGAAATATATAAAGGAGATGTGACAATTGTTTTCATTTTAGGGGGGATTTTTGCTAAGCTTTTGGGCAAATGTGACTTGGAGAAATTTATTAAGGCATTTTGGATGCATGGTGGGAATGCCCTCAGATTCTTTAAAGAAAGATAATGAAAAGTGATAACAAAGAATATAGCAATAACAAAAGGAGTTAAGCCACAGAAATCAGGGGGGCTGACAGAGGATTGGGAAAGCAGAACAAAACAACGGACTAAGTTAGGAAATAAGCATATGAAACACTTTTCTATTGCCAAGATCTCAGCTGGTGTCACCATAACACTTGGAAAATATCCTTAGGATGCTGAGAACCATTAAAGCAGTACAGATTATCAGAGGATAACTTCCAGTTCAGCTGCAACTGGTACCAGAAGTGTGACCAATAAGAAATGTTTGGGAAGCAGGAGGTGAAGGATAGAAGCATTGACATCCTGGGGATATCACAGAGCAAGTGCAAGGGTATCTAGAGGTCAGTCAGACAGTACCCATCTGGAACAAGGCAAGCTGATTAAATAAAAGGAACAAATCATATTCTAAAAAATATCTTCAGGTTTGAAAAGCTAATTAAAGGGAAAGTTATCTAGTATTCCTCCCAAACCTGGATTTATTTGCCAGTGATGATACATAAGACTACAGCACAGTGATTTATCTGTGCTTTGAGTGCCAAAATAAGTAAAAGATTAATATGATGATTGTTTGTTTATACATTGTTTAGAACACAGCTTCCTTGGAGTATGTACCTGAGGGAAATGAAAGATGACATATGTAAAGCATGTCACTGTTTTCCATGGGTTGGCAACATCTGTCTGACAGGGAAGGGACTCAGTGAATATCAGAATCCCCCTGATCCTCAAAGATACAAGTTCCAGTCTCCAATTTTTTTCTTCCTTTCACTCTAATTCCATTGCTCTAGATCTTGTATACCCACAAATTCATTATATCAAAAGATAAGAGAAATTAAAGATGGTATTGAATAAAAACATTAGAGAGAAACATACCTGCCATTTAAGGAAATCTGTAGTTGTGTACCAACTCTTCTTTAAAGTGTTCTCTGGTAGAAATTTTTAGTTCTTTTTCTAAAACATGAAGCCCTAGGGCAATAAACATTCTCTTATAGCTGATACCTATTTTCAGTGAAATTAGCACGATTGCTTCTTGGTGTTTGCTGAAGAGTTTTCTCACGGGTCATATCTCTATAGATAGAATCAAAGGGATTTTTATAGTGGGGAGCCACACAGGTTAGGAGCTGGGGCTGAGAAATGAGAGCTACTGCTTGTTCAGGTCCAAGCTTTGCTTTGCCTGTGTGTGACTTTTTGGTAGGTTAGGCCTTTTTGCGGTCAGCTTATGAAGTGGCCAGCCTGGCATCTTGCCCAGGCTAAGGGCTGAGCTTTGAATGGCAGAGTGCAGATGTAAAAGGAGGCCCTCCTTGCATAGAAGTTATGGAAAAGGCCATTGTCTGGTTGCAGTGTCCTTCAGTACGTAGACAAATACACTTCTAGGCCAGCTTTGGATATAAATCCTTCTAACCTTGAGGCATAAGAAACTGTTCCCTTATCTTCACTCACAAAACGGCTGTCTAAAAGTGTCTCAAGCTGAATTTCTACCTGCGAGAAAGACGCTGCTAATTAATGTGTTAATTGTCATGCAAACGTTTTTGCTTAATGAGAGGTGAAATAGCCCCTGCTTTTAGGAATATCAAGGTGTACAGGAGTTTGTCCCAAGTGCTCAGGGTCATTTATTGCTGTGCTGCAGCACAGCCCACAGGGCTGCTATTTCAGCCTCTCGCCAAAATAGGATCATTTTACTTTCTGATGAGTCATCTGGGTTTCTCTCAGATCTCGTAAGGTTCCCCCACCCTGTTCTTCGCTGTATAGTCCAGCCCCTACCCTAGAGGCCTTGCTTTCCCAGCAGAAAGATGGGGTGGAACCCTCGTCAGCAGCTGTCAGGTCCATTCCTTAATTAACTTGGAGAGGACTGCTAATGAATGACACAGAGCATTCTCTCTGTCAGTGGAGCTGAACGCGTGGCATTCCCAGCCTTTTCTGGCCTGGAGTGTGGCAGAGCAGTGCTGGCAACTGAGTTGGAGTTTGCCACATGCTATGCTAAACATTACCTGCATCAAGATAAAAAAGGAACCAGGTCAACCGAAGGAAGCAGTTGGAGATATTTTCCACATTGGTAATACTTACACACGAACAACACAGAGGAGCTATATGTTCCAGAAAAACATTTTTTTAAAATTATTATTTATTTATTTATTTTGCTTCTGGTGCAAAAAGGGGCTTTGGGAAGTTGGGAAGTCTTCATTTTTTGTTTCTTTTTGCTTTAAATTATTTTCTTTTAATTCTGAATGAGCTGTTTTAAGGTGGCACTACTTTGAGCATTAGCTTGGAGTACATGACTTTTAGAGGCATCCAACTTTACCCTGAAATTTTCAATTCTCATGCTGTTATTTTAGATTCATCCTGACTTCAAATTACTTGGGAGAGGAAAAATAGCACGATTATTTTGAGATAATTTTATTTACCCATAAGTTATTATTTTAATTCATTTGAAAATGGACAAGAGAGAGTAAAAAACAGGTACTTCCAATAAATAACTGTGCAATGGACTAGTTTTTTGCAGTTGTAGTTTCTGGGTTTCGTTGTAAATGCTTTGGCTGTCACGTTCAGGCTGCTTAGCAGAGTTGCTGTTATGAAGAAATTTAGCCAGCTGAGGGCTAAACCATTTGAGGGCTGTACACCCTGCTGCCATTGAAAAGTGGCTTTTCACACTTGTTTATAGTATCCAAGGTTGGTCTCAGGTCTGAGAAGCTGGCATCGTTGCCGACTCTTTGAGTTTTATGCTTAGTGAATCAGATGGCAAGAAGGGTAGAATATTTACTGCTGAAGTATGTGAAATAATATGAACTTGAAAGATTCATATCAGTTTTTCAGTGATCAATTTTGGCTAAATTAATTCAAAATTAAACTGTTTGCCCAGTTGACAACCTAATTCATCACTCTTGCTGAGACTAAGACCTTCAAAGCCATTTACAACAGCTAGACAAACATATCTTCCATTAGCTTTTATTATAAAGCCTGATAAGGTGTGCAGATGATCTGAATCTTTAGAGATGACAGTGATGGATATAATTTAGACACAAGAGAGGTAACAGAATCAGACTGATGTTTAGATTGAACTTTAAGCCAGAGTTTCATAATTGAATATAGGTGGGTGGTACAATGCTCCATAGCTGCTTCAAAACTGCTGCTGAGGCACAGCGCTAGCATAACGTATTTTATCTAAATTGGGAAAAGAGCACTTGAGTTTTCATTGCTGGTAATGTGGCATCGCACCCAATGCCTATTCCTCTTCTAAAGGAAATGGAGAAGATGTAACTACTTCATAAGTCTGAAGCAGCTGCAGTAAAGAGGAAAAACTCTGCATAATAGTAATCTAATTAGACTGCAGTAGTATTGTCCTGGCTAGTGATGGAAAGCAGGAAACTTCTTCAGTGAGGTTTGTACTATAGCTACATAATTCCCCCATACTGAAAGGAACTAGCATTTCTAGAGTTGGCCTGCATGCAAGGCCCTCTGCTTTCCTGTGCTCCTCGGAGATTCTGTACAGAAAACAAACCAGCAAAGGGCAGATGGTTCAATAGCGTATTTTTTTTCTAAAACCCCAGAGGTCTCTGCCTAAGCGTCCCAAGTCAGAAAAAGCTTGAAGTAGTTTAGTAATATGCACAAATATTAAACAAACATCAACACCAGAGTTGTTGTTAACTTGCTACTTATTTGAAGTGTATATTCTTTTCATTATTATTAGGTAATGCTAACAGTAGTGTTCATGTATGGTCTGCATCAGTCTCCTGAAAGGTCATTTTGGCCTTAAGTGGCGAAAAGGCTTGTTTTCCCTCTTTAGAATAGTAATTTTGAAGTGGCCAGGCTGATGTCATGGCAGACATAACACATTTTGTCAATTCATAATTTGGTTTAGTTTGTGCAGATGGAAGTTATTTTTTTCCTTACTGTGTCCTTAAGCAAAATTTTCCTGATGAAAATATGTGTTTTTGGGGCTTTTTTGTTAATCTTACGCTTCCTTCTAAGCCAGTCTGAAATCTCTGCATCCCTTAGCACTGTTTGGAAAATGAGATCTGGTTATCTGGTTATCCTAAATATAGAATAGTGGGAAGCCTGAAGAAGTAAAGGTCCAGATAGAGATGTACTGGTGGTTTTATGAAGAGCTTGTCACAGTGTCTGTTGGCTCTCTGCTTCTGTTTCGTTTGCTCTGCTGGTTAATCATTTGCTTGAGTGCTCTGGTACCATGGTGATGGACACACTACCAGTGTCACAGGCCCATGCTGAATAATCATTAAAATTATATTTTTGAAAGGAAACCCAAAATAAATACAACTTTTGAAAATCCTAACAGTTCTGTTTACTTTCTAACAGTTCTGTTTACTTTCCTCTCTAAAAATACAAATTAGCATGGTAGGATACAGGCTGCTTCCTCCCAGGTTAGGATTTTTGTCTGCTGTTGATACCCACAGCATTCTCATGAAAACATGAGTGGTTTGAAAGGCTTCAAACTTCTTTCACATGTTGGGTACAGCACATTTGTGCATTGGCCTTTTTGTGCAGCTATTAAGATATTTGTTCCATTGTCATCAATATTAAAATCAGGGAAAGGGCCTTGGAATAAGAGCCAAATGCATCTTTGGTCTGTTAAGCCCTACCAGTTTGCTAGTGTAACCATTGTGAAAGCAGGGTTATAAAGTGCAACTTTGAAAATCCTGGCCAGCAGCTAACTGCTGGAATGACAACTGACAAGCTATTCTTCCTTCTCCAGATATGAAGCCTTCTGCCTGAATAGCTCCTATGCAGCATCTCTTCTGCAGTATCACACTTTGAGGTCAGATCCTCACTCAGACCTCTGTTGCTACTGTTACTTTTTATAGTGCTGTGCTATTTATAGTTCTGTTTGAATATTTCTGGTGGCCACCACTGGAAAGTTAGCGCTGAGCAATAGTTTCCCACAGAGGGCGTTACTGTGCTAGCATCCCTCCAAGATAACTGCACAGACTACAGAAACAAATGGTACCTCTTTATCACGAGTACCTTATGAGTTTGCTCCTGGTTTTACTATCTTGAATTGCTTCACAACACTGCTCTCTGAGCGCTGGTGCCTGAAGCTTGAGCTGGCATACTGGTAGTCTATGAACTCCCAGCACATGACATGACCAGGAGGAAAACTAAACCACAGAGGAGGGAATCAGAAAGAACTAGTCATAAAGCATTCATCCACTGGAGCTGGATAATTGTTCCTTAAACTCTCCTGATAATAAAAGCTTGCTTTAACTTTTGTTGCAGCCCTCTGGAAATGGAAAATACATCCTTTCCCTCTTGCATTTCCCTCACATGATAAAGAAGTATGAAAGATTCTTTTCAGGTCTGTCTTCACACCTGCTCTGACAGCAGTTAGCTCACCAATTGGTGTGTGCTGAGTTTCATTAATGTGTGGTAAAAATATGCAGAAAAGCTCAAAAATCAGACACCAATGCAGGGATGCTATTTATGTCTCCCTGGCATGAAGTAGGAAGGGCCTGTGATGCACTGCTTGCCAGAAGTTGGAGCAGTAAGAAGCAGCATGAAGACAAAGCAACACCATTTAAATCTCCCATTTTACTGATACCAAAAATAAAATAAAATAGTAAAGGCACTACATATGGCAATCCTTTTCACATTTCTGAGCAGAGGGTGATTTGAGGGATATGTGGGTCAGAACAGTGGTCTCCTCCATAGCCTGTTTCCTGTAAGATCTGAGCTGACATTGTTGCAGCAGTGGTGGGAGAGAAGCCAAGACCTAGCCTTTACGGATTTAATTTGGAAGGCATTGGAAGTGGAATCCCCTCTTCCCTATCCTTCTGCAGTATGGAACTTTGCACCTTGGCACCATCCAGGCCTTGAACTCTCTAAGATCCACAGATCATTGTAAAACGTACAGGCACAGCAACTCTGCTGTGCTCTGGTGTTTTACTGGGGAGAAAGAATAGCCCTTGAGGAAAGTAGAAAATGAGTGCTGCTTGCCTCCTGCGCCTCCCCTGGCCCCAAGAGCCAGTGCAAGTAGAATCACACCCCTCTCCCAGGTGGAAGTCAGGCCAGACTGCACAGGAAGGCACCAAACAGCATGCAGGCTGGTATCGTGGGGTATCAAAGGCTGGACATTAGGAAAAAATTCTTCCCAGAAAGAGTGGTCAGGCACTGGAATCAACTGCCCAGGGAGGTGGTGGAGTCACCATCCCTGACTGTTTAAGAGTAGAATGGATGTGGTGTTGAGGGATATGGTGTAGGAGAGGACTTTGTAGAGTAGGGCTGATGGTTGGACTTGATGATCCCAAGGGTCTTTTCCAACCTAAATGATTCTATGATTCAAAGCAATACCTTAACACTCCTGGTGCCTGTAGTACGATTCCAAAACTGGGCTGTGGCAGCAGAATACAGGAATATAGGCTACTACTGTGGAGATGACAAACATGGCACTACGGTGCAGAACTGATGAGTTCTCCTGTAACATGGTCTTGTTGCTGTGATACTTCCAGTCATGCAGGCAGCCCTTGCTGCCAACCATTTCCTCTTTTTTACTAATCCACAGTGGTTTCTTTGGTATTCCTTTGCATTCATTCTGGGCCGTATTCACGGCATTCACAGGTATAGTTCAATTAACTCCCTCATACTTCCCTTCCTAGGCTGTTCCATTTTTGAGAACCACCCTAGGAACATGAGCAAGTTGAGCGTGGATAGAGGCATCTCCTGCCAGCAGATCTCTGCACTTTTGTTTTTTATTCCCATGAACTAATGTCTGGAATTTGGCAGGCCTTCCTGGAATCTTTCGTGGATGAGCAGTTCTGGATTATTCACCAATTTTTTGTGAGCTGAAGTGAAAATAAACATGAGCTTAGGACTCTGAGCTCATGTTTAAACCCAGGCTTTCCCAATGTGAGCCCAGAACCAAGAGTTTTAATTTGGCTTTTTATGGATTATGATCCAGTGACAGAATTAGGTTCTGAACCTGAACAGCATCCAGGTTCTCTGATACTCATGTAAATATACTAGCTGAGGGCTTGCAGTATGTTTACAGTCTGCTATTCATCTCTCACTGGTGGTGCTTGTTACCTTATGGTGGTAACAAAATCTGCAGATATAGAAGCATGATAAGCGTTCAGATATGAGGGTCAGAAAAGAGTCCATTCCTAAACAATCTTAATGTCTGTTGAAATGGGCAAAGAAAGAGTTTGTGTATGTTGCACAACTGCAGCCGTTGATGTCACTTTCAGAAAAGCAGATCTGTAATTTTTCTCTCCTCAAATACTTGGTAATTTTGGTTTAAACCAGTAGGCCCAAATCCAAACTGAGCTCAAGTTTTCCAAGAGGCTAATTAACAACAGGTATTGCTACACCTTGAATTAAAAGTATGTAAGTAAAGGAAAGCAATCACCTGATCTAGTGCTGCTAGGGTTTTGTTTAATTTTTAACTTTTTTTGCTGTCTGCCAGTCCTTTACATGAGTGCTAAAATTTTCATTAAAAAAAATAAAAATATATTTTAAAGACCAATTTAAGAAACAGAACGTGTAGTACTAACTTTGGGAAATTGCAGCTCTATTTTCTGACACAATCTTATGTATGTGACTAAGGGAAAACTTGATTATTTCAGTGTATTGCTGGAGAAGGAGATGTGAATCTCACTTTATCCATTCTCATCTTAAGAGATTGACCTGGAAACCTTCACTTTCAAGGAAGGTAAAGATGTCAGGATGAATTCATATGGAACAAATGGGTTTTCTGGAAAAAGCCTCCAATTTTATAAACTTAAAAAAAAAAAAAAGACATGACTTGCAGGAGACAAAGTACCTTTGTTTTGAATGTTTGCTGGTTCCACTAAAGTTGATGCTGGTTATAGTATAGAATTGACTTCAGCTGAGGTTAAGACTTTGGTTATAGACTCGTGAGTGTTGAAGATGAAGATGCTGATCATTAAAGCTACGTCAGCTTCTCAGCAATGAACTGATGTTCTTTTTGGCTCAAGTTCAATGCTCTTTGAATGAGAACCCTTGATTTACATTGAGTGTTTCTCAGCTATTCTTGCAGGGGCATTAAGCTGATGTCTTGCTACCGTTTGTGGAGGCATCAAAGCAACAAGCAAACAAAACACCTCCCCCCAAAATATTGATTTCAATTTGGTGGCTGGTGTTGAATGTACTTGTCCTTCCCTCTTGCAGCTGCAGAACGTACTGGCATTGCAGGTGGGTCGTCCGACAGCTCTCTTTCGGAACCGTTGCCAATCCTGCTACATGGATGAGCCAATAACTGCCTCCTGAATTGTGTTTGCACCTGTTTCCTCTTCTTGTGGAATAAACAGTTTTGTCTGAAAAGAGCATTGACAAAGGCCAAAGTTGCACACCCAGCCTGGCCCACTGATACAAAGGAAATAGCATTTTCTTGATGCTTGTAGAATGAAAGTGGCAGCTGTTGCCATGGAAATAGTCAATTTATGAAAGAAGTTTTGAGGAGGCTGAACATCACCACTAATCTAAGAGATTGCAGTCAAGACAAAAGGTTAAAGTTGGAGATGTGCTAATTAGGAGATAGCTGTGTTTCTGATAATGAGAGGATGGATACAAAGGAATTGTATTTGATAAAAATTCTGTTGTCCTGGCTAATCCCTTGAACCTATTATTTTGAATACACAACACGGATTAGATTCATCCCTAGTATAAATCCACTGAGTTGTGTTCAAATAGGTGTAATCTTAATGGACATAAATAGGCACTATGCCCTGGAAAGGTTCTTTCAAATACTTCCTTAAAAAGCGTTTTAGGAGTTATTTTTTTACATTCACTTTGGAGACATTTTCCTGGGTTTTGTTTTGTATTTTGCAAGTACTGATGTCTTTTCTGTCCTTTTTTCTATGCTCAACACATTTTCTGAGGTGCAGAAATTACTGTGGTTCTTCAGATTCTCCTTAAATGTGCTAAAAATGTTATCAGCAAATAGAGAAAAGGCTTTGTTATTTCCACTGCACTTCCTCTGTTGATTGACTGTGCCAAGACAAAGTGAATAATACAGTAAAGTCATCATCTGCAAACAGGAATGTTTGGGCCAGATCCTCTCTGCTCATACAAAGTGCCAAATCTTCACTCTATTCAGGAGAGATGTATCTCTCCACAAATTCTGAAAATACAGCAACATACTATTTCTGTTAAATTTCTCAGCTTTAGAGTACTGAAAATCCATCTGAAAACTCTGTCTTAGCAGCTAATAACAATTTACAAACAATTCCACAGTTTGCCCTGGATTATTTTACAGAAGACTTAATTATTCCTAATTAAAGCTCCTGTTGATTGTATTTGTATGAGCCCTAGCTATTCAAATAGTCTTGGGCCCTACATTCTTCTATTTATTTATTTTCATTTACAAGTAGCCTGCATTATCACAAAAGCCTTTATCTGGGTAATTAATTTGACATGGATTTTGTAATGAAGACTGTATGTGAAAAA
Source organism: Jacana jacana (assembly GCA_013400555.1). Lineage (NCBI taxonomy): Eukaryota > Metazoa > Chordata > Aves > Charadriiformes > Jacanidae > Jacana > Jacana jacana. Next base: position 245,690 of record VZTM01023910.1, on the reverse strand, counting down.
TGAAATGGTAGATGTTGTTGGAAATGGCCCCACAATGGCATGAGCAACCTCAAAGCAGTAAAAATATCACCACCACACTATTCATGAAAGAGCTAAAGCACATTCTGTCACCAGTGGATGCAAGCAATGTGTCCAGGCAATTGCTAAGTGTGTTATAGTACATGATACTTCCAACTTGAAGGTTATAATTTTGCCCCAACTTTTCTATCAGGGAGACTGTTTAAAAAAAGGGGTCAGTACTGGGACCAGTGCTGTTTTAACATCTTTGTTGGCAAAATGGACAGTGTGATAGAGTGCACCCTCAGCAAGTTTGCCAATGGCACCAAGCTCTGTGGCGTGGTCAACACACTGGAGGGAAGGGATAGCATCCAGAGAACCTGGAAAGGCTTGAGAGGTGGGTCGGTGGAAACCTCATGAAGTTCAACCAGTCACAGCAATCCCAAGCACAAATATGGATTGGGTGGAGAATGGATTGAGAGCAGTCCTGAGGAGAAGGACTTAGGTGTGTTGGTGGACAAAAAGCTCAACATGAGCCAGCAACGTGCACTGACAGCCCAGAAAGCCAACCACATTCTGAGCTCCATCCCTGGAAGTGTTAAAGGCCAGGTTGGATGGGGATTTGAGTGACCTGGTCTAGTGGAAATTGATTCTGCCCATGGCAGGAATGTTGGAGTTCGATGATCTTTAAGGTCCCTTCCAACCCAAAGAATTCTATGAATCTATGATCTCCATTCCTTCACTCATTTTAGAGCCATTGTCTGCAGTTTTCCCTATTTGTGTTCATCTTTCCTGAATGTGAGGTGAGATACAACCCACACTATGCTCGTAATCACAGATGTCTCCCAGGATCTACAGAAAATCTCCATCCCCGGGTTCCACCTGCCTTTTTCATCATGTGACCCATTTAGTCATCCTCTAATTGACAACTCCAGCCCTCATTTGTTTATACCTGGTCATTTTCTAGATTACACTTGAATTTTCTGCACATGACCTGGCTGTTTACCCCATTTCTATGGCTCCCATCTTAAAGCTCCTCTGTTTGTATATTTTCACTGCTCTTCTGTATTATGAGAACAAGAGTTCCAAGGTGCTCTCCTACCTGGGTTCACAATGATCAAGAGTTGTGCGAGACAGAAGCCCCAGGATGGATCTTGAAGACCTTCACTGCTAATCTCAATTGACTTGATGCACTCCTTCTTACTGACACTTGCCTCTTGCTAGTTCTCCTTTAGCTGTTCTTAAACACCGCAAAAGTTTTCTACTTAGTCCCCAGATTCCTTAATAATGTATAGCATGTTGTCAAATGCATTCCTAAACTCCTGAAATGTGAGCTTTATTGCACTGCATCTCTTCAGCAGATCATTTACCAGATATAACAAAACTATATGGATAGTTTGTATGGCATCCCTTTTGTAAATCACTACTGCATTTTACCCCATTTTTCATTTAACTCTGTCTTTATATGTTGTCTCTTTCAAAATGTAGACTAATGAGGTCAAATGAGGAAATTGGCTTTTACTCTTATTTTTCTTCACGTGTTTTTAAGTAAAAAAATCTTATTTACCGTTTTTCCTGTTTCACTCTGAACTTGCTGGTGCTCTTAAAAAATATTTGTTGCTGGACCAGCATTACATGTTTGTAATGCTGAAGTCAGAGATAATGATTAACCAGACTTCAAACTTGATGCATGCAACTTTTTGAGTTGAGCTTTTGTGTGAGCCGTTTCTATTTGCATACTGACATCCTCATTATGTGCCCTATCTTTCTCTATGAAACTTTTTCTTGAAAACTGTGGCAAAATACTTATTCAGAGCCTTTCCTTGTGTTGTCTTTAAACTCTCCTCTGTCCTTCCTCCACGGTCCCACAACATTCTTCCCTGTCATTTTTTTATTTATACTACCAAAGGTTCTTTTACTGTTTGTTTTCATATACTTTGCAGGATATAACTCAGTTGGGTTCTTGGCAGTTCAAACTTTATCGTTGTACTTCCTGACCTCTTGGATGGTTTTAGTTGGTGCACAGCACCTTTGGTAAGCTGCAGACTCCGCTTATTTCCAGTGCCCTCTTTTTGACGTGTTTATACATTCAGGTTAGACCTGGGATCTCTTCTTACAGGGTTCCGCTAGTTACTGGCTGCCCCTTTGTAAAAACTACTTGTTCAATTTACTGTCTCTTTTCTGTACTATAGAAGAGACATAACTTAGAGAGCTTAAATGTCATTTTTATTGTTGTTTTACAATGCTTTACTATGCTATACAATTCTTAAGTTCCTATGCCTACCTTGCTTGTCTCTTACATAAATAATCTTACATATGTCATAACCAAAGCTATGGAGATTATTTGTGTGAGAAAAGGGTTGCAGATCGGGGTCTACGTTCCTTAAAGTACTTTCACCAGCATTTTCTCAGTGTTGGCTTTTTTAGCTGAGCTATAAAAGCTGTTTAAGAGATACATGTGCAGTATCAAAAGAAGTGCAGAATAATTGGGAAGACGAAACTCCTTGGAAACTGAAGGATGCAGGGATTTGTCCAAGTGCCTAGTATTTCTCTAATAGCCTTTTTGCCTCTTGACTCAGGTTTTATTTCTGTGTTTTTAAGTATTATTAGATTTTCTTTTGGCACCCTGGTGATTTGCAAATGTACAAGTACAGTATGGAGTGCTCAGGAAAATGGGCTTTCTCAGAACTAAATTGTTGCATGGAGAAAGTTCCTTGGTAACTACTTAGTACTTGGATTTTTGTCAGATCTCATGGCTGTGTTGTGTTAACATTGGAAAAGCAGATTCAGCAGCAGCCTCTGCCCCAAAGAGCTTGCAGCTGGAATGTGTAAAGTATATTCAGGGCCAAAGGAAGCAAATACGTTTTTATGGCCACTGTGAAATGTGGGAAATAAGCCAGAATCACTTATTTAGGGCATGACCAGTGGCTCTACCCTATCTCTCTGACTTCTCAGTCACTTTCTCAGTTGCAGGAAGATTTTTCCTGTTTTCTTCCACAAGTCATTAATAGGTGAAATTTCAGTAGGGTACTGGGAGTGAAAAGAGAAAGCTTCATTTTTTCCCCTGCTTTCAGGTAAAAAATCTGTCGCTAGATGACAAAGTAGTTGGTAGAAGGAGAAAGCATGGTATGTGCTATTGCATTTTTCAGCCTATCCAGAAGGGGGGTATATATTGGCTATTAATCTGTTACAGGGAGGTGGCAGAGGATGGGTCAAAACCTGATTTGGCTGTTAATCTGCAAACTTTGAGCAATAGGCATGAAATGGCTGAACGTAGAAGTAGATGACAATGCAGAAAACATTATATTGTTTTTGCTATATAAAGAGCTTCCTTTTAGATTAAGCCTCTTCATAAGTTATATTACATACAAGTCTGAGAAGATATTGGGAAGTCGCAGTGCATTTAGATTTTCAGATTAGCTGGTGAGCTGCACAAATGTGACCTGAATTATGACTCTCCTGTGGTTTCTACTTATAAATCCTTTTCCCACTACAAATAAATTATGAAATACATTTAAAATAATGAGTTGATGAAAAAACAGTATTTTTTTTCAATCTAATGGACAGAGCTATTTTGAATAGTGTCATTTTTTGCTGTGTGGGAATGAAAAAAAAAAAACCTTCCAAATCTCTTCTGTATATAAATATATCCATTTATTTCAGCAGCATCTCAGTGTATCTAAGTTTGACCGATAAAACTTAGCTGGAATGTCACTCCTGTGTGTGTCAGAAAGGTTCAGGAGAGATTAGTGACGAATCTGTATGTGATTCAGTACTTCCCACTGTGTTAACTTCATGGGAAAGAAGGATCCTGAGTCATAGGGAAGAAAAGGAAACAGAATTTTGTTTTGAAGAGTGTCATCTCATGTACGTACAAAGCTGTCTGGCAGCAAAGCTCCGTATTGTATTTACCAAAAGAACAGCAACAAATCAAAAAGAAGTGCTTACCTAATGTTATATTAAGCCATTTCAAAGAAATTCTGATCAAAATGGTACTCGGGCCATGGATACCTACAGAATCCTCAGGCACCAGCACAGTGTTGCAAAGAGTACTCCACAGAGACTTTCCGCTGGCACCACCCAATAAATCTTGTGCTTGGTAATTTATCTCAGACACACCCACCCCACCCCCCCAAAANAGGTATTCAAACAATTAGAAGAAGGAGGTATTCAAACAATTAGAAGAAGGAGGTATTCAAACAATTAGAAGAAGGAGGTATTCAAACAATTAGAAGAAGGAGGTATTCAAACAATTAGAAGAAGGAGGTATTCAAACAATTAGAAGAAGGAGGTATTCAAACAATTAGAAGAAGGAGGTATTCAAACAATTAGAAGAAGGAGGTATTCAAACAATTAGAAGAAGGAGGTATTCAAACAATTAGAAGAAGGAGGTATTCAAACAATTAGAAACTTTTCCATCAAGAATGTGGAGGAAATAGGGTTAAACAGAGTTGATAAATCACGGTAATGGAAAGTTGCCCCTTCCAGTATACGTGCTGGGTTTCTGAGCAAGATTTTCAGAAAACAGGACTTTAGCATTTAGCACACTCCTGCATGAACTTTTCAGGAAAACAGTTCTGCTCTATCAAGGACACTTCCTCTGTTAAGAGCGTGTTAGAGTGATGTGATCTGATTTAAAATCCAGTGAGACAAAATAACTGGTTTAATTTTCAGGTATGTAAAATGTACAGATCGTTAGTTGAAAAAACATAATTTCTTTTTCTGCTTATTTGTTAAAAATAACGTGCATATTTTTGACTTGGCTTATATGTCCGTGTTGGCTTTTCTGAGCTGTGGAGAAACGGGTACGATACAAGTTATGTGAGGCAGGTATTTACTCAGCAGTCTGTCCGAACCAACCGACCCGATTAAGAAGAAGATTTTTCGTTGCAGCAGCTTTCTGTTGGTGCATTAGGAGATTTGTAGTGAACACCGTGTTATTTGCACAGGCTTATTTTAATAAAAACAAACCCACCTCAAACTGCAAATATTCAACCACAAAGTCATATTCATTTCCATTCCAGAAAGGCTCCATAATACCTTCTGAGTGTTATAATTTAGATGTATCTTGCTTCTGTTCTACTTAGGGGCCTTTTTTGCTGTCTGGACCTAATCATCCATGACGTGCCACTATCTTTGCTTTATGGCTATGGACATAGCCTATTCTCTGATGAATTGAGGGAAATACAGTCTAATAATGTAGCTATACAAGCGAATGAGAATATGAGTCACTCGAACTTCAGTATCTGTACAGGCCAAAAGCTTGTATTTAAAGCTCCCCTGGAAAACTAAATTCTCTGCAAAGCTAAAAACCACAAATATTTGTAATTGCCTCTAGACACCTAGTTCTCATTTACTATTGAATACGTATGGTCACTTCAGTAAGATTAGTTCACGGGAGATGAGCTTAGAATCGGAGCTGTGCAGAAGCCTCATATTGCATGTGAAAGGCTCAGTCAGAATTTATACACAAATGGCTTCATCTGATAAAAGGCAGAGATGAGTGATGGTGAGTTGAGGGTATGTTGGGCTATTGTTATTCTTCAGCTATACTCTATTTGTGTGGAAAAGTTTTTTTTTGTGGATGGCTCTATTAATCCTTTTTCTCCATTTGTAGCATTTGAGACAAAAATCATTTTTTACACGGGTGTTGTGTCTGTGGCATGGCCCACACAACTGAAATCCATCTGAGAACTACGGTGTCAGCTTGACATCAGTTACTGTCTGTGGCTCTAGGATAGGTATCTTTAAGAGTGGAACAAGAAGCAGAAGTTGTATTTCAAAGCCTTGAAACCAGATGCCTGTCAGAAAGCTCTCCGATTTAGACAGAATTTTCTCAGCTTGGATTGCTCAATCAATGCTCTGTTTTCACTTCATCGGTAAAAATTAATATAAAAATAAAGCTTCTTTATTAACAAATTGTTTGTCATTTGCACAATGGATGCAGAGATCTGGACAGTCGTGTCTACTGAGTCGCTAAATCTTTATGCCTCCTCCTCTCTGGAGAGTCATTAAGCTTAGAAGCACTGGCCTCTGCAGGGCTGGGCAGGATGGCTTGTTTTGAAACACGCCAAAACTGTTGGACAGCAGCTTGTTAAAAACTTCCACGTTATGGATATTTCTGCTTGACTGGGCATAAATTAGTGCCACTTCTGTTGTTATTATTTTTAATACAAGTTGCATAGATAGTTACACATCGTAATTGCGCCCTTAGACTGGCGTCTACACTGATATTTAGTGTGTCTGTGTGCTTCCAGTTTTCCTTTTTATTAACCCAAAATCTTTTATATGGTCTATTAATTAGAAATCTGCGTAACTCTTACTCAGTGCAACTACAAGACTGTTGAGAAACTGATTTTTAGAAAGGCTGTTCGCCCACACCTTCATTGGCTTTTGTTCAAGTTGACAGTGTCACTGCTTCAAAAGCTTGGATTTGTACAGGGTACTCACACAGCTCTGCAAGGGACTGTTAATTTCAAGTCAGCTCTGCAGACCAAAACTTCAGACCAAATGGGTTTGTCAGTAGTTCAAGTAGTTCAGTAGTTCAAGACACACAGAGCAAATGACAAGTGTGCGTATAACTGTGCCCACCATGACTTTGATCAGATGACTGATCTGGTGGTTCACTGAAGGTCGTGATGGTGTTTCATCTGCTTTAAGATAGTGAGTGACCTGTGACTTGGAGAGTGTATGGAGCAGGTGCACACTTCAGCTGACATGGCCTCTGGCAAAGGGACAGGTGGGGGCAGCCTGTTGAAAACCTCCATGCCAGAAATCACTTGAGTTAGTCCCTTTGGTGAGTACAAGGGTGGCAGGAGATGGAGAAGAAGGGAGCAACCATCCTTCTTTCCCGCCTTGTATTTCAGGGTGTTTAGTCTCTGTCGGGGAGAAAGGAGGGAACGGTCCCTGGCTGCAGGAAGAGCTTTTTGCTCTCTTGCCTATGTGTGCGCCATGTAAGTGTGTGAGCTATGTCTTTCCTGTCATCCCCTCTATTATACCACAAAGAAAGACTCTCCTCTTCTATAACTAGATTTTCAGAGCTCAGCAGGAAAGGTGCAGCCCACGTTCTGCCAGAGTGTGGCTTGACATTTTGTTAGCACCAAAGACAATTGGACTATAGTGTCCAAAGGCAGATTTTAGGTCTTTTTTTGAAGACTGTGTTTTAAGTTAAATAATTTTGTTGTCTCACCAATTCATAGGGAAGAATTACATCCCTGTTTCCTGTCTTGTATGCTATAAATACAATTTGAGTCTATCTTATTTATTATACTTCAAAATTTAAGTACTTTCTGCAAGTTCCAGGAAAACTTCATTTAAAAAAGCAATAAGCTACTGACCAATATATAGTGATTTATTTTTAGTAATGGAGAAGGTCCAAAGAAAAAAAATCATGGCTTACTGGGACAATTTATGAGGAAGAAAAATAGGAGGAAAACCATCAGATAAATGATATAACATAGTATGATATCATATAGTTCACCCTGGTCTAATTTGTGACTTTTAGATTTTGAGCATTTCTTAATTTGATTTGCAGGTGATGATTGGCTGCCAGAATAAATAAATCTTACAAAGTGCTGAGACCACTCAGCCATTTGCTGTGGTATTACTCCCACATGAGGAACCTGTATCATCATCTTTCTTCAAGTGTCTTCTCTCCTGTGGTAAGTTTTTCAGGCACGCAATCTTGTTCTGTCTCAGGAGTTTCAAGAAGAGGGAGTGAGGTGAGTTAGGAAAAGTCCAGCCCTGATCCTAGATTTTGTTGGCAGAACTGGAAGCTATTGTCAGTAAACCTAGCTCATGTTGTACTCATGTTGAACACACGAAAGGTTTGAAAAGGCTGTGGAGTATGGTAAATGCCACAGAACCAAATTACAGTTGTCCCTAACTCTAGTGTTTATTTCCTTCTTCCCCCCAAAGTGGACCACATTTGCACAGGGCATAAATTTTCTCTACTTGCTGTATTATCTGAAAGTAATTTTTTGAATATTGGCATCTGTATTTGCAACTTATGACTTTCAAAGTGATATCAGTCCCTCTAAATTATTAAAAAAAGAGCCTCTCATCCAATATTAAAAACAAACAAACAAAAATCCATGAATAATTCTGACAACTAACCTTTGGAATCGAGGTATAATTAGTTCTTATTGAGCTTGGTTCAAAGATCATTGAAGTAATTTGGAGTCTTTCCATTAAAGTTAATTGACTTTAGAGGAAAGTTCTTTCTCAGATACACTGGTTTAGCAACACAGAGCAGCAGTCACCCTATCACCCATGAGGAACATCACCCACGGGCAGGGTGCGTTAGGTGCTATTTGACACTTATTTCTGGTCAAGATGTTGCCTGAGTTGATGCTACCCCTGTGGGCGCACAGAGGACGAGGACATAGTAAAAACTTTGTGCCCTGAGTACCCATTTACTTGGCAGTCGCCAGAGCCTGCAGATTTAACTCGTTCCAGTTTTGCTGCAGAGCTTTCATCAGAAGTGTCAACATTAACAAGATTTTAAACTGCAGGCGAATATAGAACATCATTTGATCCTGGCAGAGAACTGTTTGCCTCAGCATTTGTGGGATAATGTAGAGTAAGCAGCAAATCATTGATGAATCTGTAATGCAACACCAGTCCCAGGAGTGCTCAGGCAAAACTGCTGCAAAAAAGAAGGAAAGACACCAAAAGTGATTAAATAATGCGGCAATAGATTCAGACGTTGGGAGACCTCTAGGGAGACTCTTCTTGGACAAAAAGGGAAAAAAGAAAAAGGGATAGAGAATTATGTGCTTAACCCTTTCATTCTGGCTTAATAAAAAACATAAGGAACCCAGAGATGCTGAATGTTTATTGAACTTTGATTTGCCTGGAATCATCATAGAATTGTCTAGGTTGGAAGGGATTTTTCTTGCAGTTACCCTAGTTTCATGCTGGTGATAATGTTGACTTCTGGCCATTATCCATGAGTTTCCAGTGAAACTTTTGCACATTCTATCAGGCCAATAATTCTTAACAGTGTTAAATACCTTAAGAACTTTTGCTGTCTATAGAGATAATTAATAAACATAGGAGATAATTTGTACTTTTAAAAATGTGGCAAATTCAGTAGCAATATCCATCAATACTTAGAACTTGAGTGGAATTGTACTGTCAAAAAGGTAAAATGCATCTGTTAACACAAGCAGTTGGTCCTTAGACTAGCATTTCAGGGGATGCTTACTTGCTGCCCATCTCTGTTTTGTCTTGTATCTGGCTGTCATAGTTCAAATATAGGTCAGTGCAGGTTCTTCCATAGTGATGGTTAGGACTTAAGACCTTGGCACCTGGGAGATCCCTGCTCACCTTCTGTCTCTGTTATGTATTTGCCCAAGTGGCTCTTGGGCCAGTCACAACAGCACTTCTTATGAATAATATAATTAATATATATTTGCTATTATTGAGTATGTATATTAATATATTATAATAATATTATGAATAACAGAGCTTCTTTCTTGTGTCCTGGCTGCTTGAGTAGACGGCTTTGTTTACAAGTATATTTCTGTACATAGGAAGTAGGGTTCCAGTTCCAATTGGTGCCTCAGGTTACTTAACATAACAAATTTAATTTAGTCAGTTTCAAATAATGACATCAAGATAAAAAGATCTCCCTATCACATTAATTATCTTCAGAGTATTTCACTCCCGTTGCAAATTTATTTTGGAGACTAAGCAAGGTTATCCTGCAGTATTAAATAAAGTCATCTGGTTGGATTAAAGTAGTTGCAAAGCTCTGGCTAATATTCATGTGAAGTTGAGATTAGAAAGTACATTCCACCTACTGATACCAAAAATATCGAGTTACTGTACCAAAAATAAACATTCATTTAAAGAAAACAAAGAAGCTTTTAAGTTATCATTCTGAAAATTTCAATGGCATTTTGTAGTCATTTGTGTTGCATGATTCGTGCTAGAAATATTGTTTCCTACTTTAATAGACTTCTCTATTGTTTAAAATTCAGTTGCCTTTTACTTCGCAATGGCAAAGTAAAGTTTTGGAGGTAGATGAGGAAGGTTGCTAGTTTTTTATCATTTACAGCAGTGGTATTGCCACTTCAGACCATATCAGCCTGAGGTGATGTTAGGATCTTTAATTTCATGTTTATATCTAGGCCAGTGGACATCCAAAAGAATTTTATCTTCTAACGAACCATCAGAAAAGTGGTGGGCAGTGTAGACGGGCAAAGAAGTCCATCTGTGGGCAATGAAGCCCTGCCTGTTCCATGGCAAAGGGGCCCCATGAGGCTTTTCAGGTCTGTAATAAAGCACTTGCTCAAGGGAGTATGCAGAAGGGCAGAAGAGAAACTACTCTTCTTTATCTCACGAAAAAAGAAATGTTCTCTCCCAGGTTTAACCAAGACGGAAGGCAATGCCTTACTGACATAGCAGCAGCTATTTAGCACCAGGATTTGTTGTGGGAGTGTTGGTACTTGTTTCTTGAAAAATACAGGGAGCCTTTTGATAATGCTGGATGATAGCAATCTGCCCTGTAGGCAGATGTGCACATAATAGATGGTGCCTGAAGCATATTTGCCCACATTTGGTGAATTCTCCTTTTGTTTATGTTACCATATGGTTTAGTTTTATTCTCTTAACTGCTGAGAACACTATCTCCTTAATGTCAGAATTCAATACCTTATCTATAAGTATGCAGATTTTAATAATGCAATACAGTAATGATTTTTTCTAAGTGTATGGTAAAAATAGCATGTCACTCTGTTCCTGTGGTTGAAGATACTTTAAAATGGTGGGGCTGCTCATACTGATTTTGAAATAATCTCTTTTTTACTGTTGTTCCGGATGATGTAAATTCATGGAAAACGGTCTTAGAATCTTGGATGGACAATGGGTTTGCTTGTTTGAGGCTATGCAGCATGTTTAAGAATCTTGCTCTGTGTTCTCAGCTGAGACAGAGATGAGGTCATTCTCCTTGAAGATTTATTGTTAAAGTTCCAGATCAATACAGCGCTTACGTTTTCATGTATTCGGGTGCACAGTCCTGAAATCAGTGAAAAAAGTTCTGACTGCACTGATGTCAGTGTCAAAATTCCCACTCACTTCTGTGAGGCTAGGACTAATCACAGTTTTCAATGGAATAGTTTTGGGTCAGGGGGAGGGAGTTTTGGTTTGTATTTTATCACCAAATGAAGGGTAGTCAATATTTTAGTGCTTTATAACTGATACAATGCAGATATCCATGGAGAACTGTCAGAAATAATGAAGAAATAATTATTTCAGTATTTGTAAAAATCTTCTGGTTTAGTAGTGTTGGTTATTTTTCTCCTGACTTTTACACTATATATGAATTTAACCATATTACTACAATGGTATGATATATAATTGTCCTGTTTAACATCAGTTGGCAACTAGGACTGTGCAGCCGCTCTCTCAGTTTCCCTCCCCATCCCTCTCTGCCAGTGGGACTGGGAAAAGAATCAGGAAAAATAAGGACAACTCATGGGTTGAGGCAGAGATAGTCAAGCAAAAGCTGTGCATGCAAGCAAAGCAAAACAAGGAATTCATTTACTACTTCCAATCAGCAGGCAGGCACTCGGCCATCTCTGGGAAAGCAGGGCTCCACCACACACAGGAGTTACTTGGGAAGACAAACAGCCGAACTCCAAAACATCTCCCCCTTCCTTCTTCTTCCCCCCAGCTCTATGTACTAAGCATGACATTATATGGTATGGAATATCACTTTGGTAAGCTGGGGTCAGCTGTCCTGACTGTGTCTCCTCCCAGCTTTCTGTACCCTCCCATCCTACTTGCTGGCAGGGTGGTGTGAGAAAAGGCCGTGAGTTCTTAGCAATAACCAAAAATACCTGTGTGCTGTCAACACCACTCCCATCTCGGATCCAAGACACGGCACCACACCAGCTGCCGGCAAGAATGTCAACTCAGTCCCAGCTGAAACCATGACACTAATCTAAAGTGGTTTAGAAAGCATTTAGATACAATTGATCTAAAGCTTCTTACTAAAGCATCAAAACTAGAACCATTCAATCATATAAAAATAAATTGTTTTGTAGTTACCAAAATGCTTTTGGTTTAGATTCCTGAATCCAAAATCTGTCTTGAATATCTTTAAGATATTTGTTTAATGGCAAATTCTGAAGCAGTGGCATTCTTTCTGATTTAGAGCATAATCAAATTCTGAAGGGTCAGGATTTCCTGCAGAAGAGAAATTTCAATTTTGACCATCTGTCAATGCAACACGTACTTAACTCACTGTGGCTGTTTACCAGCTCAATGAAAAGCCGGGTACTAAAGTGCTGTGTAAACTTGGAACTTGGCAGTGTGATGTTATTCCTGATCAAAATGACACAAACATATGATCGTACTGCTGGTCAAATACATTGTCTGTGGTAAGTTGGTATTTCAGAAGATAATTACTATTCTTATGGTTGCTCTTACTCAGACACTTCTCCTCATTTCTGGTTGACAAGACTTTTTAAATAGAATCCAAACATTTGTAGAAAACAGCATGTTTCTTTTACCTTCCTTCTGCACTTGGAAAGCAACTTCATGACCTACAGTCACAAACAAGTAGTTTTACTATCAAAAGCTTTTGCAATAGATTAATGTGCAATATAGCCTCTTCTATCGATGCTTTTATTCACTTCTAGTTATTTCTTAATTTCTTGTTAGTCTTAATTTCTTGGAAGAGTACAATGTACCAACAAAAACTCTTTACCCACTTAACAGGTAATTTTGTCTACAGAACCACAGTATTCATTTTTATTTTACTGTAGTGGTGATTGGCTGGGATTCACTCTGTCTTTACACTATTTTATACAAATATACTGCCCTCAGTTTAAGTGGGATGCATCCCAGTTTATTCCTGTGGCTGCAAAAGAAAGGACTTCTGGACGTTTCATTGCATATTGAAAGTGCTGAACTCTTGGATAATACAAATGCTTGGCTGGTGGTAACATCCTGCTGGGATTCTATGATTCTATGAAAGGTTTCTGCTTGTTTCCTAAAATACCTGCATTATTGGAAGTTTTGTTCACACAAAGTCACGAGAGTCCTTTGTTTGGGCAGGGCTGTCTGTGATGTAATAACTACCCCAGCTGTTTGATGGGAACCTTTCACATCCCGGCTGAGTGACAAGTAGCAACATAAACATTCCTCTGCTGTTGGAACAGACCTTGAAAATCTGTGAAGCCCAGAGGACGACAGAGGTCAAGGAGAGCCAGGATGTAAAAAATAATATTAACACATCATAAGTGGAAGGAGAATTTTGCATTTAAATGAAATTTTATATACTCACAGGAAGCGTCATCTAGTCGTTAAAAGTATAGGATTTGGAGCTGAGTGATGCCGCTTCTATTCTTGGCTGTGCTGCTGCTGGTTTTGTTCCAAATAGAGAAGAGCAGAGGTCAAAAATATACCTGTATAAAAGAGCTTTCCGTTTTTACTAATAGCATGAGATAAGGCCATATCCCAGAGCAGTAAAGAGAATCAGAACTTTGATTGTAGATAAGATTTGTAGGAAAACCAGCTCAGAAATTCAAAAAAGGGACAGATCAGAGTTAAATGAAAATGGATATGAGAGGAAAGACATATTCAGTCTGAAATAATGTGAAGAGAGGTATGTAAGTATAATCTGGGGTCAGCAAATGTAGAGAGCACCGGGGGTAGCAATGGCACAATAATTAGTTAAGGGGTCATAAAATGTAGCCATCTCATACACCCATGAAATTTCAATTCACAGGATATCAAAAGCCGCCTTTTGTATGAATGAGAAATTACTTATATAGAGACATTTGTGCAAAATTCTTAGTAGGATTCATGGTCTCCACAGGGTTTGTGCCTGAAGTTGAATGGGAATGGATTCAGACAAGTACATGTCCAACTGTGCTTAGTGGCAGAGGTAATGTATACTGCCATATGAAAAAAATAGAACTTCAACTGAGACAGCTTAGAAAGTTTGACCCCAGGTACACAGAGCTTTGTGCTCATTTTCTGTCTTCCAGCACAACTTCATGTCATCACCAGGGTCTCCACAAATCTGAAGTATCCAGGATCTTATTGAGCTGTTCAGCTTTTAATTTACAAAGCCAAAATCAACGTATCCTAGATTTCTCTTTTGTGTACAGCCTGCTGTTCTGTGTTCTAGATTTGGAAGCTGGTGATGATTGGACATGCTGAAAGTGTGAAGGTATATATTTCCAAGTTAAGAAAATACATAAATCTTTGCAATCACACGTATGCAGAAGGTGTAGTCTACGTGCCTAATGTTAAGATGTTTCTGGTGTACCTTAAGGCTTGCTCCCTCTGCATGCCCAGAATGTCTCTAGCCTTGACACTGCTGAGCAGTTCAGCATCTGTCTTGCACTTCAAACCTGTCACTGGGATTTCAAACTTAGACATGGGTCGCTCACCCGCAGAATTCAATGTTACAGATATTCTTCGAGCATGATGGTGTTGGTAGCCTCGGTCTGGTCTAGTGGCATTCAGTCAGTAGTTGAGAAATCCCACTTCAAATCCCACCTCTGTCCGAGTAGATATGAATTTGCATTTTCTGCCTCAGAGGGGAGCAGCTTACATGCCAGGCTATAGAATAAGCTTTGAGAAGGGTGATGGGATGTGGAGCCAAGGTTGTCCTTCTCTCAGTTAAGTTCTTCCAATTTCTAGGAAGTTATTAAATAAGAGTGAATATTAAGAAAGAATATTAAATAAGAATGTACTGTAACAAGGGATAGAGGAAAAGAGGCCAAACACTTTCAGGTGTTTGAAGGAATTAAGGATTTGAAGCTGGGGGTCCCAAATGAGAGCTCCAAGCAGGCTGGAGAGGGTCTTGTCTGTATTTTGTTGGAAAGGGATGGCTTAAATGTCCATCTTCAGGAGAGTGCTCATAACTATGAATTGCAGGAGAGGAGAAGCGCCAGCTGCAGCTCAGAACAGCAGCTGTGCTGGGGAAGAGAGGGAGAAGAGGAGCACCTCCATCTCTAGCAGTGCCACTTGGCCAGGCTCAGCAGGTTGGCCTTCCGTATGTCCCTTGCTGAGGCACCTAACTGTCTCCCTGCTTTGCATAGTAGCACATCGGTATCTAGGTCAGGATATGGATTATTATCCAAAGCGTGAAGGAATATTTGTCTTTCTGAGGATATAGTCCATCGTGCTTTATACTTCAAGAATCCCAGTGGTATCTGTTAACCTCTTCATACAGCTCCTTAAAATGAAAATTGAAATGGCAGTAATTTTTTATGAATGATTTTTTTTTAATGATTTTTTTTTTTCAGAATGGATTAAAAATCTAAGAGAGGCAAGGTTTTAGGGGAGAGATTATCTTTTATTAGATCATTTGCTATACTTGGAACAAGCAGGCCAGCTCTCAGGCATGAGTGTCTTCATTCTAATCTTGATCACTGCTCATTGCCACAAGGTGTTGCAAAGTCTGTCTCCTGGTTTAGCTCTATCTATATATCTCTTTCTCATTTCAATGCAGAAAGTTATTTTTTTCCTTTCTGTTGCTGATTTTGTGAATATTCTAGTTAATCATCTTTCCTGAAGTGTAATTTTCAGAAGCTGGACTGCACTACCTTTTACAGCCCCAGGGACGTTTCTGCAACAGCTGAATACCCATCTGCCGTGTTCCATCTGGTTTCCACTTCTGCCTCTGCCACCTGAATGGAGAGAGCCAGAGAAGTGGACCCAGCATTTTGCATTTGAAGATGCTTACATGCATGAAGAATATTTTAATGATTTAATAGTTAATAGTTAATTTTTGGTTTGGGTGTTGTTTTGGTTTTTTTTTAATGGAGCTCTAAATAGAACAGCTGGTGCTTAATTTATTGAAATTAAATTATGCCAATGCACTGGGGTTCATGGTTAAAAAATGTCAGTTCCTTGAGGGTTAAAAAGAAGAGAGAAGCTGATGACAGCAGGGAAAATTAATGGCATTATTTTTTCCTGTATTTCCAAAATGGCTGTCAGCTTGTTATGGAAAGTCAGTCTGCAGCATCAGTCTTTGTGTCCATTTACTCGCCCTTCTCTGACTGCAAAGAGTCTAGTCTGGTGTCCACTAGTTCCTACCAATGTTTTCCAGAAGTGGCTGAACCTGTTTGTTTTCTGTTTTCTCTTTAAAATCTTTGTTAAGCTTTCAGAGTTAATACATGGATATGCATTCATGAGAAAGCAGAAGCTGGGTGACAAAATGAAGTGGGTTTTCAGTGCAGTTTGGCTGTAGCGTTTGCCCGCAGTGACCGCTGTTTTACTCTGTTTGAGGATGTCATCAGGACCCAGTTCAGTTTTGCAAGGGGTTCTGAGACAAGCTTTTGCCTCAAGCTGAGTCTTCAGGCTGGGGTTCAACTAGTGAAGCACTAATATACCGGTGTATTTTTAACTTGTAAACAGTTCTAAAATTCTGGTTGTTGGTTGTTTTTTTTTTAATTTTCAGCTTCAAAACACAAGCAGGTCTTCTCCAAATCCCCAGGGGTTCATTAATAAATTGGTTAGATCCATATGAGGCTAAGCTGTGACAAGCTAACACCTGTACCTTACACTATGAGTTCAGTGAATTATTTATGAAGCAAAGCATTATTCATAGATATGAATAAGGGTAATCATAGAATCATAGAATGGTTCAGGCTGGAAGGGACCTCTAGGGTCATCTAGTCTGACCTCCCCTCAGTCAGCAGGGACATGCCCAACTAGACCAGGTTGCCCAGGGCCTCTTTGAGGCTCACCTTGAACATCTCCAGGGAAGTGGCCTCATCCACCTCCCTGGGCAAATGACACCCTAGCCTTTTGTTTTCCCTTTTTCTTTCTACTTCTTCTAATGAGCATAAAAAACGTAAGGAGGACTTCAGGAAACTTAACTTTTGGGAGGAGTCAAACAAGAATTGTGATGGTATAACCTAAAAATTGCCAGTGAGAGTAAGAAGGCATAAAAAGACAATTACTTGCAAGACATGGGGAGCTTGGGAAGAAAGTATCTTAACAATATCACATAAAGGCTCCATTATAAGACTAGAGATGCTTTGCAGAGCGACATTAACGAGCTCTTCTAAAACTTTGGGGAAGGTTAAACCAGTCTAAAGTAATTTTCTGCCTTGGTCTAATTTTGGCATACAATAATGTCTCTACAGCCACACGATATTGAGAAGTGGAAGGAAACCGCTATAAGCTACTAAGCATGCTGTTGTGGTTCCTTAACAAAACTATCAGAAGTAATACAACATTTTAAATATATCACAAAATGAGCTTAAATTGCAAAATAAATTATAATACAGTAAAGCAAAGTATTAGCAAAAGCCAAATAATAGCAAATGCAAATAAGTAAATAATAAAGTGAAATATTACATTTAAAAGATACTGAAACATTAACATTTTACGTTAGTTGCTTCTCAGAAATTACTAAAATTATGATCTAGGTTTTGATGCAAAATTTATTGGCCAAGGCACCACTCTTCAGTAGTAAATTCATTGCAAAGAAGCATGAGTGTACAACATTTCTTGGTATTACTGAGTGTTCAGATAGTGCTGTAAGTGGAGCATTTTTTCTAATATCATTACTAAACTCTTATGGTCTTACCCTAAAAACCTTGAAGTCAACAAGAAAACTGTTACAGACTTCAGGGGTTTAGGATCAGCATCTCAGTTTATTGGAGTTTTGTTTGTCCTTAATGTCTAAAATATATATAAGACGATGCTTGAATAGCAAATATTGGAGTTGCCTAACTTGGTCATTCAGCAAACAAGAGTAGAATGCTAGAGATTTCCTTACTGAGTGTTGTATTGATGCTTTTCCATTGACTGTCGGTATGACCTTTGCACACTGACTTGCCTCTTCAGCACTCAGGTAATTTATTGTGAAGAGTCAGAAAACATGAAGAATCCATTTTTTTTCCTTTCAGAATCCAGCAGCTGTGCAATTTAAAATAAAGTATCTTCAGGGATTCTTGGGCAGGGAAGGAAGCAGAATGCTTGAAGGCAGCAAAGCAGACATTAAACAGATCCATAGTGGCTGGTAGCCAAAAAGAGGAAAAAAACCTGCATGTGAACATACCTGCCCAAAGAGGTTTTTCCTAATAATAATAATATTAATATATTCTTCCATGTACAATGGGGTATAGAATAACTCCACTGAAGATCATAGAATCATTTAGGTTGGAAGAGACCCTTGGGATCATCGAGTCCAACCATCAGCCCTACTCTACAAAGTTCTCTCCTACACCATATCCCTCAACACCACATCCAATCTACTCTTAAACACAGTCAGGGATGGTGACTCCACCACCTCCCTGGGCAGCCCATTCCAGTGACTGACCAAAAAAAGATGATGCTGTTACTGCAAGAATAGAACTGTGTTTGGCCCATAAGGAGCAGAGATGTTTGCCCCTTTCCCATGTGGAAACTGCCATTCACAGGAAGATGTGGGGAGGAAAAAAGAATGATGTTAAGGAAAATGGAAGTTACAGGAGTGGGAGGCTGCCATGGTGATGCCCAACCTTCCACTGCTTTAAGGTCTGATATATATTGCATTGCATGTTCTGGTTTTAATTATGGTGCTGGAGTGTAGTGCTAATAAGGCTGCACAGTTTTGTCTTTTTCCTCTCTGAGGCAGAGCTAATTAAAATAGGCATTAATTAATATGTGTTTCGAGGTCCCTGAACTTTAGGTGATTAAAATATCATAAATAATATATTATAACTTATAGAACTATGAAAGAGTTTAGTGTCACTGACTCTGAAATGCGATTAATCTGGAGTACTTTGCATTGTAAGGACTAGAACAGACTGAAGTGACCACCTATACCTCCATGTGCCTGGAAGAGGTCATTTCAGCTGTCAGTCCCTGGGCTCCCTTCTAAGCCAGCCATGGGTAACATTAGCTGCAGAAACTTTCCATCTTTGATCTCACTAACTTTTCCTGATACAAAGACTTTAGATTTTTGTCAGGTGCTTAACAGGCTATTGCTGTTTTTATCTGCTCTAGATAAGTTGCAGGTTTTGAGCAAGGCATGTTTTTACAGCTTTGTGCTTTTAGTTCTCTCGTTATCCCACAACATCTTTGTCCTCCTTTTGTTGGTGATGCATAGAAGATAATTAATTAAATATTGCAAAAAATTTTACTAGCGTCACAATGTCTCTTGTAAGTGTTGTCTTTGCATCCATTGCTGTCTTTTTATGATGGTTATGATCAAGCATATGCACTGTCAGCAAACCAGAATACTTATTTAGAATATAAATTCAGTAAATGTGACAGTGAATGTTAATAAACTCTGTTAGCACTTTGTTTATGCAACAGTCAAGACTACCTTAGTACTACATAGGAAAGGTCCTGGTCAAATGGGACAGCTTTAAAATGATCATCACAGTGATGCCACAAACATGATTTACACCCGTGCTGAGAGGAGAAGGTTCACCTCCCCGCTATGAGTGATCTCCTTCAGATCTCCTTCAGACAAATTAGTGAGTCAGACAGTCCTCTGGCTTTCAGGAAAAGGATTAAAGATATGCTTTTCAAAATGACCTCTCTGCTCTAGCCTCCCACCTTCACCACCTCCATCCACACTGTAAAAACTTCCTGTTAGAAAAGATTTGAATCAAATGCTCTGCCTAGTGAGAATTTTGAATCTGTATCCAGATTTCTAGGCTGCTGTTTGGTGCTGATTTCTTTTTATAATCACCATGGCAGCAATACTTAACTCATTCTGTTAAAAAGAAAAGCAGCTTTTTTAGACAAATTGTCTATGAAGCACCATGCCACAAAAAAAAAATAAAATTGTAATTTATTACGTGACAACACAGAATTGGAAGCCTGCAATCAGGGGGAAGGAAAAAGCTTTCAAAAATAAAGCTCCAAGGTGATAAGTTAAAATTGCTGGTTGTCATATCTGTCCTACTGCTTTTATCCATAACTGCTCTGTTCCTTGTATAAAAGGCTGGCTTTATTAGCATCCACTGGAAGCCTTCAGACACCATATGACCTTGTGAGTCCTTGGTTAATGACCAGTATTAATTACTACCAGTGTACAAATTTCTAAGGCCGCGTGCCAGCTACTATGTTTTACCTCAGATGCATGTAAAAATCAAGACTCTAACTTCATTTAATGTCACTGGCTTCAGCACTGAGCATTACTCTAAGACAAGGACATTTGCAGGTGTCGTAAATAGCTGTATTTGAATTTGACTGTAAAAAGGTTCAGTTTATTGCAGCAAAATGGGCCTTCACAGAAGTTTCAAGGGAAAAAAAAGGGAGGTGCTGCTTTGGTCTGGCCTTTTCTCTGCACATTATTCCAGGTCTTGCAGAAATGAAGGAAAGGATGATTGGTCACTTACACAAAGGGTAAGGAATGAAGATGCAACTTCCCAGACTTCTTCCTGGCCTAGTGGTATCTGTCTTGTCTTGTATTTGAAATACAGCCTGACTCTTTATTGCTCTTCCTGAGCCTGTCTTCAATGCTATATTCACAGAACCACCCAATCCTGGGAAGGTCTGTGGGTACCATCTCCCTGCTGGTAACCCAACAGGTTGGTCCAGCCTGCAGGCCATCTTCCACAATCTCTAACTTTCTCCTCTGATGTCCCTCGCACTGGGGAGCTGTGCTGTGCAAATATCCATCAACATCTATTTCACCATCACACTTCAAAGCTATTTTCCTCTGTAATTCCTTTATGAATTACCAACACGACAACATTGACAGCCAGTGGGCTGACACCGTAACTTCCCACTGGCTTGGGCTGTCTCATTCTGTTCTTCCCACAACAGATAGATGACTTGTGAAACTCCTTGCCAAAGGATATGGTAGATACTAAAATTTTACAAAGGATGACTGAACCTCATTAAAAGAAATCCACTGAGCATTGCAAAATACATAATGGCAGAGAGAGCATTGGCAAAAAGTTTCATTTATGGTTGTCTTGTTCTTGTCTTCTTTCATAACTACCCATTAACGGCCATACTTTGGGATCTTTTTTTATCAAGACACCAGAACAAGAGATCGTCAACAGTCCCTGGAGCAAAAACTGTTCAGAGATCTTTTAATGACAATTCTGTAAAAACAGGGTGCTCTCCTGGAGTGGATAGACCTTTGGTCTAGCCCACTTTGGCCATTCTTAGGTTTTGGTTTTACGTTTCTAAAATGGGATCCAAAATCTGAGTATTTAACTCTCTATTACCCTTTTTAATTTTTTTTTCCCTGTAGCACAACTAAATTTGTTACACACACAGAGGATTAAAACAGTGGCACCCAGGGCAATACAACCCAAACCTTAAGCTTTACCCCACATCCCAGTGACAGCAGGGATGCTCTGATAAGGCGTGAGCTGGAGAGGTTCAGTGGCATCTTGAGCCACAGTCTTTTCTTGGAGAGCTGTCGTTTCAATCGGAAGAGGGTGAAACAGGCCCTAGTGCATCTTTTACAAAGACTGTTATGATGGTTTCCCTGTGATTTATTCAGTAGCACTGTATGTTTATGAGAGGCTGAAACCCACCAAGGGTTTTAGATAGTTTGTCCAGTGCGTTTTCTACAAGTAGGAATTTGATAGAATCATTTTCTGCTTTTGAAATACCTGACGCCATATTGATCTTTCTCTTATAAATGCTGTTATTATGGATTTTGATGCCTCCCTGCTTACAACAAGACACAGAGATTTGTTGTAGAGTATGTTTCTGTATATGTTTTGTAAATGAGCATAATTTTGAGTGATGGAGGTTGCTTTTCTTTTTTACTTAGGTTTGAGCTAGAAAAACAGTGTTTACAGGAGGAAGAGTTTTTGAACGTTTGAACCCCGGAGAAGGTTTTTATTCAATAGTTAATTTCTCCTTTACCTGCATTCTTTTATGTGGGACTACAAATGTAATCTGTCTGTCTGAATACTAGAACAGCTACAGGGGCTAATTTTAGCTGTCTATGGTCTCTTAAGGAGAAATACAAGTCCTCATTTACTGAATACCAGTATTCCCTTTAATGTAATTTTTTTGGTTGCTTATACAAATACATTATTTTACAAATTTCCCAGACTGCCACCTTCTCCCACCTCTGTAAGCAGTATTTCCCAAGATGGAGATGAAGACTTCCCTAGGTGGATTGATAAATGGCAGCAATACCATTTTGTACACCAATCCTCAAAGATTATTTAAGCATATATTCTTCTGTTGAAGCTGACAGGAGGTTGGTGCCTGGTGCTCTGCTGCATTGGAGCGCTAGCAAAAACTGAAGCAGTCTAGCTCACCACCAGCTCCATCATAAGGGTCAGCTCTCAGCATGACATTCCCCTGCTGTATCACATGCACCCACAATCTGGTCATCTCGTGCTACTTCTCATATACAGAGACATCCCATACCAGTGACTCCTGCTGTCTGATATGTGTATAGCTGTAAACCTTCTCCTCCTCTGTCCTTCCGTCTGACTGACAGTAGCAAATGTACAGATCTCCAAATTCGGGTCGCACCCCACCAAAAGCTTCTCTGCTGTCCCTTGGCATCCAGCTCCACTGTATTTGCTGTCACTGGACAGCCTCTGCTCTGGAGCTTAGCCCACACTGAGCCAAGCATTCTTAGCGCGCTCTGGTTGCCATTTACTGTCTTTAAAATAATTTACAGCCAATTCGCTTGAATTAAAATCGCACCACAAGCTCTAATCTAGATTTACTCAGAGATACTTTACACAGATGGCACATGCACTTTGTGGAAATGCATGATGCTGATTAATGTAAGCCATTTTAATTAACTTAAATACAAAGTCCAGCCAAAGTATTTTTTGTTGCTGCTGTTTTTTATTAGCAACGTTGCAGAAGAGCTATGGACACCCGTAGCAACCGAAGACTTACACTGCTGAATGGTTCCCGTAAGGAATGTATAGAGACCCGATTCCTTTGTTGTCTGATTGTCTTTTCCCATTTTCACTTCTACAGCTATCTCTGGGAACCTTTTGTTCTGTTATTTGTTCATTTCATTTCTAGTATTGAACATGATGCCCCCTAAGTTATCCAAAATTTGAAGTTTTCCACCTAAAGCACCTTTGAGCCTGGGAACTGGGGAAAGCATGAAATGATATTCAAGAGAATCAGTTGAGTGTCTTTGATCTGTTTACAGCACTTTGAAAGGGTTGTCTCCAGAGTGGGTGCAAGGGTGATGTCCTTTGCTTATTTCTCACCTCTTTCCATGTGGCTGCCTTGGAGGCAGGCAGTGGATGATGTGTGTGAGTAGGCTGTGAAAGCTGTGCATTAATGTGATGGTTTTGCTAGGGCATGTTCCCTGGAAGGTATTGCCCAGTTTTACCAGCAAATACGCTTTCAGGCTCACCCCTATACAACAGACATGTTTAGTTTTGAGAACATTTAAGCTTTGATGCTGCCCTTGCCAGATACTGTATCCATGGTTTGTGTGACCTCAGACTAGTTACTTACTATTTTTGCATGTCCGTTCTTCTTTTGCAGTTAGCTGCAAGAATAGTCATTGAAGTATATGAAATGCTCTAATGCTGTCCTTCAGTAGTCTGAACTTCAAAAAATGCTTTGTGTGTTATTCCTTCCTTAAGTGAATGCTTTTGTTCTCCAAGAGGGCTGTGTAACAGAAGGGCATCTGTGGACAGGCTAGTAACATGGTCTTTTATGTTTTTAAGCACTGGAAGGGACATACTTGTGCTTCTTCAGAGACCAAAGGACTTTGCACAAAATTTTCACTGAATTGAAGAGTAATCAAAGACATGGAGAGTACAGCAGGATGATTCTCTGGTAGGCAGGTTCCTCAGGCAGTTTCTCCCCAGATCATTCACTACCAAGTAAATGCAATAAAACAGGAGATCTATGCTGAACAAGGAGGTACCAGACATCTCCAATTCAAACAGTTTCTTACTGACTTTGCCCCTTTGCCAACGGGGCACAGTGGAACCTGTTCAAAAGCAAATACTGTAGTCAGCTGTAGTGCAGACACCTTAGTAAATGGCTATGCCCGAGTGCATGACTTACAGCAGTCACAGTTACAGCCTAACATTCCTAAGCAGCAACTAAGCTAGAGCTAACATGTGCCCTATGTGTAGGGTTTTAGGTGCAATACTTGTATGGTGTTATAATTCAGTATAATTTGGTGTGTTCCTACAGAGTTCAGCATAGCTGGCACTAATGGAAAACAGAAGGATGTGAGCTAATGGTGGTAGAAGCTATTGCGCTGAATTGGATAGCGGGTAACCACGTGGGTTTCCCAATCCTGCTGGCAAGCCACTGTGTAAGGAAAAATTGCCAGCAGGATTGTTGTTCTTAAATGTATCTATTGCTACATGGATAAACACACAGCCACAGTTTGACTTCCACCCAGTACAACTGCTGTGGAAGAAGAGACTGAGAAGACCACCTCCTTGTCAGGACACTTCCAGCTGATATGCATTTCACAGTCCTAGTAACACTTTCCAGACAAGTGAACAAAGCAGTGCTTAGAGAATGGAATTCCTTCCTTCCTTCCTTCCTTCCTTCCTTCCTTCCTTCCTTCCTTCCTTCCTTGCTTCCAACTTGCTTTTTTCTGTTATTTGTGAATTACTGCAAGAGAAGTGACTGCAGTCCCAGGTTTTGGAATGGATCCAGCTATCAAAGTTCAATGGTGTAGTGGCAACTAACTGCTTTGATTCAGTTTGAAGTTAGAGTAATTTAGCAAGGAGGGAATGTATCGCAAAGAGCTATTCAATCCCACACATACATTAGACAGCAAATGGACTGTATATTATTATATAATTTCAAATTTCTGTCAGTTGTGCTGTGGGAACAATTTTTTTCATATAGAGTATTTAATTCTGGAATCAATAGTCAGTACTTAGTACTGGAAGGTAGCAGTGGACAAAACCACCTACAGACCGTCAAATTTGGGCTATCTCTAAATCCATCATTGGCTCCATTACTCACCATGTTTCAGTTACATACCACAAACAACACCATCAGGAGCTTCGCCAACAGTGAATATGGAAGTCTGTTTCTGGGGAGGTGAAGTTTACAGGCTTTATTTGCAGTTTGGATCCAGAGGTTGGCTGGGAGGAGCGATGTGGCAAGTGCTGTGCATGGCTGATGGCACCTTGGAGGCTTGTTTATGGATGTTGGTGTGGCACACCAGGCACGCAGTTTCCAACCCTATTTTTTGATGCCCTCTGGACACCAGCTCAAAACCCGCAGAGGATTTTTCCATAGCATCTGTAGATACCTCCTCATTGCCAGCTTTATAATCTTATTTTCATTGCTGATTCTGCCCCATATAACCGTCGATAAGCCAGTAAGCTGCAGCAGTTGCAGACATAAAATGTCTGTAATAGCTGCTTGGTTCTCAAGGAAGCAATACTCAGCAGCATGTCTCCAGCTCGTGGAGACGTTTGTCTGAGAGTCACAGTATCAGTGAAGGGTATCATTAATGAGACTTTTATATCAGTCCACAGGTAGAGCTGCATGCCTTCCCTTAGTGCTATTTTGTTTAATTAATTAGATCAATTTTAATAACTGACTGCCTAACTCTGCTTTGTAAGTTAGTACCCACAAAGCGGTGGAGAGAGGGTGTTAAGTGTGCAGAAGCAGAACGCGGGTGTTGTTACGCAAGCGCATTCCTGTGGCAGAAGGACAGCTCCAGTCACGGCTGAATAAGAAGTGGGGGAAAAAATTATGGTCTGTCATAATGACAATGACAGTCTCCTCCTTCGTCCTCACCCCAGAGGAACAGGAAGGCAAAGGAGGCTGAACCGTGCGTGCCGCAGCATCTCCATGGGAGGGTGCCCGCACGTGGCAAGAGGCGGGTGCCGGTGGCTCCCCAGCGAGGAGAGCAGAAGCGCACAGAGCGCGCCCATGGGAGGACAGCACTGCCTGACGAGACAGAGCTTGTGCTGACAGCCTTTCTCCCAAAGCGATGCTGATCCTGGGGTGAAAGTGGCAGTTCTGTGGGATTTCTTCTGCAGTAAGACTCTGTGCCACCAGAGCTGCTGAATAGTGAACTGCAGCCCCCTCACAGCATAAACCAGCTCTGCCTAAGGAGGGAATGCTTGCACAGGGATGGGTTTGCTAAATACTGATACTGGAGAAACACTAGCACAAACATTTTCACCATGACCCAATGCTCTACCCTCCAGTGCTCCTGAAATAGCTGTGATTTTGATTGATTCATGCATTTTGTACGTTTGCTGTACAGCTGGAAAGCAAGCAGCAGACCTTTTGACTTTCAGACTTTCTTTGGAAGTTGATGCAGAATTTGGACAGCTTGTCCAGAAACACAGTGGCCAGGGTGATTGAAACCATCAAGCATAACAACATGAAGAGATATCATGGGGATGTGATGCAAACTTTCTCAGTTCACTGATGAGGGCTGTCAGCAGAAGCCTCAAAATAAATGCTCAATTTGTTGAGACTGTGGACTTTTTTTGGGCCTCTTTCCAGAACTGAACATATACAATGGAAACAGTCAAGCAACCTCCAAAACTTTGCAAAGTCATGATGTATGAACTGGTGGTAAAAAATGTGATGGCTGACTTCATTTAAGACAAATTAAAACATTTGGAAAAATCGTAATGGATACAGGAAAGAAATTATCTTTCTCCAAAGTGAATAGATCTAAATCAACACCAAACTGGCAGCAGCCTTTAGTATTTTGTCTGGCGGTGCAACAACAGCTCAATGGAATGTGAAGTATGAGAACCTACCCGTGGCAACTGCTGGCCATCTCCATACCAAGGTTTGTATATTCCAGTAGGAACGAGCCTCAGCATCTCCCAAGTTACTGTTGTACTGCAACTCTGGAGTAATCTCAGTGTTCAGCAAGAGATACCAAGTGTGAGGCATGAAGGGAAGCTCTTTATAATAAAGGCCAGATGAGACACTTCCCCTAAAGCTGCAAGAGCCATTGAAATAATTGCTAGCTCCTTAACCTTTCAAGAAAAAATTAACTGAACTGTTAAAAATGAAGGATTAAAAAAGTGAGGTGACGGGGAGAGAGAAAAGACCGGGAAGAGAAAGATGCTTTTAATTTGCAACCTGCTCTCTTCATCAAAATTACTTTAGGATAATCAGGCAGATGCGGATGTTTCCTGGAAGGTAATGCTCGAGTGGTGAAGGTAGAATGTGATGGTTGGATAAAACACGCTTGCAAATTTGACAGGTTACATTATCTTTTATTGACATCCGAACAGAACTGCCAGACTCTGGAGGCTTTATTTTTGCATCAGCCTCTCTTTTTTTTATGACATCTGCCATCTTTAGAAATTAAACAAACTTTTTATTGCTGAGTTTTAGCAGATTGTCTCAAGCAGTCTTGACTGCTTCTTGCTCGATTGTGTGATATGTGGTGTGCTTCTGACTTTCACCTGCATTTTTTTCTCCTTTTTTTCCTGTGAAATCATTCAAAATAATTTACGAAATTCACTCTGTGTTATAATCTGACTTTGATCTGGAGAGACAATACCGAGGCAAAATAGAAAAAGATGGATTATAGTTCCTACATTAATAGACTTGCACCAAAAAAAACCCTTACACTTTATGAAATGAGAAAGATAAGAACATGAATTAATAATGCTTTAACAGCGGTGGCACAAAATCCTTGAACGGTAATGCTCCAAAACTACTCAATTGATTTAAAATCTTTATTTAAGACAGTTAGGCCTAGATGTCCCCCTTCAGCCACATCAGATATAGATTTTCAATTTACAGGATTATTTCAACTCGCAGTCTTTAATTCAGAAAATATCATATAAAGCTTTCCATGTTTAAAAGTAAATTCCTTGCCTCCCACTCTGTCAGATTATGCTAGTTAAACAGTCACTGTTGATAAATGCCTGTGCATGACCATGTCAAAGTAGAACTGCCACATGTCCCGCAGAGGCCTTGTCCCAAATTGCATGGTTATAAGGCTTTGGAGTCTGGAATGAGGGAAATCCCACAGGGAATACAGATTAGAAGGAGATTGGGTTTGTGGAAAGGTTAAGGACAAACAGCCAAATTCTGCCTATGGTGGTGTGTACCTATTGAGTACAGCAAGGGTTTGTGTTCACGCAAAGGCAGAGTTTGTCAAAAATGTTTTGCTAATAATAAACAGAGATTGATGTCCCTAAAAATAAAGTTAGACAATTCTTTGCTTTATATTGCAGTAGGAGCAACATGAGAATTGATTATTGCTTTCTTGCATTCCAAAGCAGTTCTTGAGGACTTTGCTGGAAGTGTGCACTGTTCATTCAAAGGGAAATGATTACAGCCTGCAGCTACATTAATGTGCTAATATATAATTAGTACAGTGTCACCTTAAACACCAAATTAATTCACAGTGGTTAGGTAAATCATAACACACACATTTATTTTCTATAAAATGACTGAAATTTTTAGTGTGTCCCAGCAAGACTGTCCTCTCCAAAGAGTAAGGTGAACTGGTGTGGAACAGATGTGAAATTTAATTAGGAGAACAAAAGGGTATTTGTCACAAACTCAAAAATTGCAAAAAGGAATGGGGGCTGGGAAAGCAAATTGATTCCAACAGTGGCAAGAAATGTCTCCCTTAACTAATAATAGTAATGCGCAGGGAAGGCAGTATCCAGATCCAAAGGAAAGTGCTAGTTTACATTTAATGGCTTGAAGATGAGGATAAATCACCCTGGCTCAAGTTCAAATTCATATTCTTTGACTTCAGTATCCCTGTGATATAATTCTGGAACTGGAACATAGCTCCTTTCCTATTTTGCATCCAGCAACACCACCAAATTTTAAGGGTGGGTTTGGTGGTGGAAGACAGAATTCCTCTCAGACCTCCGGTTTAGAGGTTTGATTTGATGGCTGGGTCTGGAATGACAGCTCCTCAGCCCAGGGAAGACCGCTTGGACACCTCTACTGTCATGTGAGCACATTATAGCCGTTCTTGCTTCTTATGCAAACCATAGAAGTGATGATTGTCTGGCTAATGATATTGCCACTGGTTGTTCTGGAATGTGAAGATTACACTGACCAGCTGATCTGAGGGGCAGAGTTTCAGTGATCCTTCACTGCAGTTTGCCCCTCATGTCAGGGAAGAGGGGAGTGAAATATCACACAAAGTGATTTGCAGGTCTCTCCCTGGCCCTCCATCCCATCAGTATTCATCATGACTCCAAGTTTATAGCTATGGAGTGGAAGATGATTGTACTGTCAGACTAGGGAAATGAATCCTGAGGAATGAGCAGGTTTCCCATTTCTCCATAAATTGCCTTACCCCTGTTGGTAGTATAAAACAGGTAAAAGGATCCATTGTATAAGGCAGTACTAATGCATCCTGCTTCCTATTTGAGATGTCTCGTGGAGCAGACAACGAGAGTGTTCCAGAGGGGCTTGTCAACACAGAGTGACTTCCCTTCAGAATGCCTTCAGTGAACAAAAATGAGGAGACGGAAAAGAAGGAAACACAGACTAATTAAACAGAATCTTCTCTAACCCAGATGATTTTCATGCTTTTTCCACAGGGCATCAGCAAATCTTTAAGGATGCAATTTCAGCTCTAACCTTGAATTTCTATGCTGTAATGGGGAAGGAGTAAACCTTTTCTCTTTATCTGAACATAATTTTTCTGTAAAAAAGCAGATTAATTCTGGGTCCCAAGTTTCTAGTACTCTGTGTTTTGATTTCTTTTTAGTGCCTGTATAGGCACAGTTTAGGGAATTGGTAAAACAGATGGAGCTTGGCATGATTTTTTTTTTTTTTCACACTGAATGTAAAAATGGTTGGGTTTTTTTTTAATATGCAGCTAAGATAAGAAAGGCAGGTGGCTGGAAATAACTAATTTTGAGATAAACTGTATCATTCATTGCAAAAATCTCAGCATAATTACAGAAAAAGATTTGGGGGTTCTTCAAGTTGCAGACTAACAGCCGAAAACCGTTGCTGCACTTGTCATTAGAAAACCTTAAGAGCCCTGTTATTGTCAAAAACACTGATGGCATTCCTTTTGATGCGCTCATATGGAAAGATCTTTTCATTCATAGCTTTGTCCTTTGCCTAATCTGAGCTGTGACTGGCTGAACTGTACTTTATTCCATGCGAGATAAGTCTGGAAATGAACAAAGCTGATAGCTGTGAGTTTTATTTGAAGTAGATAGGGAAGTTTAAAGAGAAATTTAAAAATCTTTTGAACAGAAGTTCGACATTTTAGAGCAAACAGTTTATGTAATTTACTAAATTCTATTAATGTGAGTACTTATCATCAAAGTGCCTGAAAAGGCATTCAGTGGGTCACCTTCATAAAAATAGCAGCAAAGTACACTTCATTTCCTCTCCCGCTTCCTTGAGTTTGTTTGGAGAAGTAAAAGTACCAAACGGAGTAGCAACAGCATAAAAGGGGTATGTAGAGAGTCAGGGACAAAAAAGCACTAAATCTGCCAGAGATATTTTGAACAGAGATAGCAATAATTTTGTCTTGTATACCTGGCTCCAAATTGCTGATCTTTATTGTAATGCACAGCAATGTACTGGACCAGATTGACATTTATAAAAAAAAAAGTCTTTTCAAGCTCTGCCTCTCAAAGCAGATCAGTTGGGAATGAATTGTAAGTCCACCAGGAAAAGAACACATGCAAGTAAATACCGTGCTCATAAGAAATTCAACAACAGTTCTGAACATTTTAGTTAGAATTAATTTATGGCTTGAGTTGAGCAAGCAGCAAAAAAACCTGCTGTCCTGTGAATATCCGCTTGGTTTCATAAGTGAATTTCAATTTAACTCTTTGAACCATTTCTAGGGGTTGTTTCCTGTGGATATTTGGCACGGAGCTTTATCAGCAGAAACTATTCTCAGCAGTGCCCATTTTAAATTCAAAAGTTTGAATGTTTACCAAAAGTCATTTCTTGAGCTACATATCCACAGTGTCAGCTAGTTAATTAGACAACTAACCTCATCAGGAAGAAGTTTTACATGGCTTATATAATTAAGAAACGCAGTGTGATTTGCAAATGTTTGCAACTCCTTACGAGTGATCTGCAGACCTGGAATTATTAATTATGAAGGCATTCATAAATAATTCTGCATAATAAATGTGGAAATGTTGTGATCCGTGTAAGGGCAATTTGCAAACAAGAAACAAAAGGCAGAATTTGTTTATACATGATCAGTTGCTAATTATTTGCTTAGCTTTATCCGCCATTGAAAGAATGGATGCTGCAAAGTTAGTTGCCAAAGACATGCTTTTAGTCTTCAAGTTCTGGAGATCATGGTGGAAAGGTAGTAGGGCTAATTCAAACTGCTCTGAGGTGGCAGGTCTTTGCTGAGCTCAACCGAATGGCAGGTTTTAAGTGAACTTGACTTTTTTCCCTCAGGTTGGCAGCTACTTGGGTCATTTTTCCATTTGCAATGTTGACAGTGGCAATAGCACACTGTGTTATCTGCGTGCTGCCCACAAGCACCTGATTTCCATTATTCTCCGCTTCTCTTTCACAGATTGACACACAGATTGAATTCCAAAGTGGAGGAAAAGTGTTCTGCCTGCGAAAGGAGCCTGCACTCCGGAGGGTTTGCTCTATTGTGAGACCTCCGGCTACAACACAGGACATGGGAGCTTTTCTGAACCCTCGTGTCTTGTGTTGCAGCCAGAGGGGCACATCTTCTCAACCGGGTCTGAGACAAGTAGAAGAAACCAAAATGTGAAAAGAGATGTAAAGAAAGAGTGAAATACAGGTACAGGCGTGGGACTTCACTGAACATCTGAGAGAAAGACTCAGGAATGTGATCCTTGGCATTAGAATTTGAAGCTTTCTTGTAGATCAGGAGGACATGTCAGACTTCTGCCTGTTCTTGAATGCAAATTGAAAGATCCGAATCAGGTAGTAAAAGTTACTGTGCTCACAATGTCACTGGCATTGGTCTTTTTGTTTCTTTCTTCAAAATTTATGAGAATCACTGAATTAAGCACTAAATTATTTGCTGGCATCTCACGATCTGCCCTTTTGAAACTCAGCAGTTTTGTTTCTGTTCCTCTGCAGTTGTAGGTGTGAGCTTTAAGTAGAATTAAGTAACCTTACATGTTTTGAGCAGCAAGCATGCCTATGATTAGCATTGATTTTTTTCGTTCTTCACTGGGACAAATTTTTTATTTCTTGAGCAGCTGATTTCAAGGTGAGCCTCAGCCTGAGTAGGAGCTGCAACATGATTTCTCTGTTTTGGCTTAACTTTGCCACTTGTTTAAAACACTGCATGTCAGTATGTCCCATCTAATCAAGTATTAAAATGTACTCAATTGATTCTTCTTTTTAATACTTCATTAGACTGGATATACAGGATATAATGCTTTAAATATCATAGACTTGTTTGAGTTTAAATATCATAGAATAGTTGGTTGGTTTGACATTTAACTATCATCTAGTCCAGCTACCCCCGCAGTGAGTAGAGACATCTTCAACTATATCAGATTGCTCACAGTCCTGCCCGTGCTGACCTTGATTGGTTCCAGGGATCGGGCATCCACTACCTCTCTGGGCAACCTGTTCCAGTGTTTCACCACACTCATTGTAAAAATGTCTTTCTTATATCCAGTCTAAATCTGCCCTCTTTTAGTTTAAAACCATTTCCCCTTGTCCTATCACAGCAGGCCCTACTAAAAAGTTTGTCCTCATCTTTCTTATTAGCCCCCTTCAAGTACTGGAAAGCTGCTATAAGGTCTTCCCAGGGTCTTCTCTACTCCAGTAACCCCAACTCTATCATCCTGTCCTCATAGGAGAGGTGCTCCAGCCCTCAGATCATCTTCATGGACCCTTCTCTGGACTGGCTCAAATGGGTCCATGTCCTTCTTAAGTTGGGGCCCCCAGAGCTGGACATGGTACTCCAGGTGGAGTTTCAGAGGAGTAGAGTAGAGGGACAGAATCACCTTCCTCAGCCTGCTGGCCCCACTTCTTTTGATGCAGCCTTCTGGGCTTCAAGCAGACGTTGCTGGCTCATGTCCAGCTTTTCATCCACCACTTCCCTCAAATCGTTCTCAGCAGGGTTGCTCTTAATCCCTTCATCTCCCAGACTATATTGATATAGGGATTACACCAACCTACATTACACATGTAGGCCCCTGCACTTGGCTTTGTTGAACCTCATGAGATACACACAGGCCCACTTCTCAAGCTGTTTCCAGGTACTCTTGGATGGCATCCTGTCCCTCAGATATATCAACTGCACCACTCAACTTGGTGTCATCTGCAAACTTGCTGAGGGTGCATTTGATCCCACTGTCTGTGGGATATTGATGAAGGTAGAATATCTGAATTAAGAAAACGTGTATGGCACTGAAATACCCTGAAGAGGACTCTGGATTTGTATTTTGAGTTGTTAAAATAACATGGATGATTAAAAATGCTCTTATTCCAGTCTTTCCATTTTAACATTTTATAGGAAGCTACAGAGACATGTGTCCAAATATGGCAATAAAGACGGTTAATTTTGGGGGTAAGATCTGAATAATTTAGAGTATGCTTCCAGACTGTCTATGATCTTCAGTCTTTGCCCCATTCTTTATTCATTGATTTTGGTACACATAAACATAAAACAAAGCTCTGCTGAAATGATTAATAATAGCAGGAGGCAATCCTTGGATCATCACAAGGCAGATATTTCTGAAGATTCCTCTACCTGATAAATATTGTGTTCTTGTAGTCAGTTTTAGACTGCTATTTCCCATGGGGGGGAGGGAAAAAAGGCAGTTATAGGAAAAGTAAATAAATATTCTCACCTTCATTTCTCTGATCATGCTCAGTGTTTCCTGCATGGTTTGTGTAGCTATCATTTAAATGAGAGAGAGTGCTTTCATTCAGGAAGTGTCCTTCTGGGTCAGTACTCCTGGCTTAGTTTTTAATGCCATTTATAGTATTCGGTTTGTCCTCCTGATCTTTGATGCAAGTCAGCAGAAAGAATTAGCAAAATAACCCATGGGAAACAAACGCTCCAGTGCCATTCACTGCACCATTAACTCCCATTGGGTTGAAAGGCCCAGTTCTTGCATCTCTGTGTGTGCGTGTCTCTGCCTCCAGCATCTCTTTCAATCCCAGGACCAATTCCTCCCTTGGAGGAGACAATACTTCAGGACAGAGACATGTGTTCTTGGAAGAGTGGAGATCTGGGTATAAATCTCTGCAGTTGCACCAGTTTACTCCAGCCTAAGCATTTTACCTGATAATTTCTCCCTTTCTAAAGTATCCTGTATGAGCTAGCAAAAGTTCCTACAGCTTTCTAAAATACTCCAAGTGAAGGATATACTTTGGGTTTTTTTTCCAGTGATCTTTATTCAAATTCTTTGCTTCCTATTGTGTACATTAAGTTTTGCACTAGAAATAAATAGCAAATAGTACAACAGAAAAATGTCTGTACTGCAGAAGAGGGGTATTTTTTTTCTCTGGAATCTATGAGCTAGATGTACCAGTTGAGAAGAGTTTTGCAAGTAGTTAACCATCAGACTGTAGCCAAACCCCTAGTTTAAAGAAAAAAAACCAGCAGTTAAGTGTAGTTTAATTTTTTTTTTCCCCAGGACGTGTTGTTATTATAAGCTGTAATCTGTGGTTTTAAGTCAGCAATATTTCATTTCTCTTAGAGGAGAAAGAGGTTCCTGGCTG
Source organism: Jacana jacana (assembly GCA_013400555.1). Lineage (NCBI taxonomy): Eukaryota > Metazoa > Chordata > Aves > Charadriiformes > Jacanidae > Jacana > Jacana jacana. The sequence continues at coordinate 211,160 of VZTM01023910.1, read as the reverse complement.
AGTATCTTTGTTAGAGCTGTCAGTGTCCGTATTCATAAAAGGAGAAGAGCTGTAATCGAAAATGGGTAATTTCTTGGCAGTTTAGATGCACACCCTGCCAATCAAGAAAGCCAAGACCTCCTAATGATATTAAAATAACAGAAAATGGATTTTTGTCAAATATTCAGGTGTTTTTCAGAGCACCTATCTGCTCAAGTGCGAATTTTATTTGTTGGTGGTAGCTGAATGCTTAATTACGGTAGCTGTGCTAAATATCACTGCTGGCGCTTGAGATATATTTAGATTCAGCTCCCTCTGTCTCCGAAAACACAGCAATTAAAATGCATCACTGTAACATAACGTAACTGATAATAGGTATAGGGCTGAGGAAGGTTTGAGATGTAGCCAAATCTGCTATGGAAACCATGGACAAAGCATGAAAATGGTGGGAGCTTTTTCTTCCTGTGCTAGTCAGAGCCCTTACTCTGCTCCATCTGCAACATGCAGCACTACAGGAATTTTCATAGGAATCTGAAGGAGTTAGGTGCTTTTGACAATAATAATCATTATAGCATTAGTCTTACTGCCTATTATTTATCTCCTTTACAAGATTTGTTTCTAATAATGAACCAAAGCTTAGTTCTGAGCAGACCTAAGGTATTCCTTTAAAAGGCTCTTTTCTCTCTCCTCTCCTTTCACATGAGGCATATACATCCTTTGGGTCCTGAATCAGAGCATGTGATTCCCACCTGGGCTGGCTTCTTGCATAGATCAGCACAAGTCAACATGATCATTCTAGCTTTCCCAGTAGGCGATCTCATTTCATCTTGTGTTCCCAGGCTGTGATAGAGAAGGAAACCGAGTGTGGGACACAAAATCTAAAAGTTTATCCCAAGCATGCCTGAACCTTTTGTGATTTCATCTGTTCGCTGCTTCCCTGTTCTCCTCCTCCCCCTTCTTTGAGCACCCTCAGCCCCCTCTGATTTAAGGCTGTCGTGCCATGCACAGAAAATCAGGCACAGTACATCTTGAAGGACTAAGTAAGAAGGCATTGTATCCTTGGCACATACTGTTTGACTTCGCTGGAGGAAACCTGCTTTGCAACATGTATGGAAAAAACCTGTGCTCTTACCAGCACTGAATTTACCAGGGATTGCATTAACTGTGAAAAAGAGATGTAACAAAGAAGTGGCCTTGTACTCATTTAGGCTCTGTTTATTCTTTGAAAGTCCCACACAATTTGCTGAAAGAGCTTCTTCATCTCTCTTCAAAATGTGACTTATTAATTGTTAGAGCCCTATGCTGATGAGATGAGGAACTGTTCATAAAACCGTGGCACTGTGTCAGTTTCTTTAGCCAGTGAGTTGCTTGAGAAGCAAAGGGGCTGTTCATATTTGCAGGCTGATTCAGCCTGTGATCACTATGGAGAACATGCAAACAAAAGTGGCAATTCACTCAGGCCACACACAGAAAAATCATATCTGTCATTTACAGCACCATTATTTAAAGTTCCTTTCTTCCAGTATGTGTTTTAAATTGAGTTATTATATGTATGGTGTACATGTCTTTGTTTCACTCAGAATTTAATTGACAAAAACCTCATTTTCAACTGAAAAAGACAGCTTTGTTGGAAGCATAATAATCCATGCACCATTAGCCTTGGTTATAGTCAAAAAGGAACAGTAAAAATGTCACCTTCTAGAGCAGGTCAGCTTCCCGAGTGGATCACAGGTGGTGTTTGTTCACTTTACTGACTAAAATAAATCTTATTTCTCTAGGCTGTGAGAACAATGCAGCTAATGGAGATTGAGGTGGGCTCCAGGCTGTGTCTCTTATATTCAGCAGAGATTAATTCAGTACTTTAATGAAGAATTTTTATCAGTAGTCATGATGCAGGGGAAGCATCCATTATAAGCCTTGAGTGAACTTCCAGTAGTCAGGAGTGTCCTTGTAAAGCAAGGTGGGTCCAAGAGGCATGGTGAGCATGGGGGTTCCCAAAGTGCTCTTTGAATGAGACCAGGATGGGCAAGGCAGGCCACTTGGGGGATACCCTTCTCCCCACAGGCAAAGGAAGGGAGCAAGGCAAGATCTAGCAGAGGAATCCCACGCAAGGTCGACTCAGAATGCCAGTGGGAGTAATGGGGTGAGTCAGATCGGTGCTGGTGGAGGAGATTTGTTCCCTATCCGCACTGCTCTGCAAAGCTAGCTAGTGGTGGGAGGACATTTTTCGAAGTGGTCTACCTTTTTTCAAGGCAAAGTGGCTGCCGTGGCAATACAAGCCCTGTCCTGAACACTCCCATGTCCTGCTGCTGACTGACATGTTGACATTGTGGCAGCATTGCTGGGGTTCAGCCCCAAGTTCCAAACTGTACTGGAATCGCTTGGTGCCCTCACCTCAACAGTGGGCCCTGGCCTGGCCTCACTGCACTTCTGCTCTTCAAAGATGAGGCAGAGCCAGCAGCAACAGGGAGATGGTGGGATTTCCTGTGTTATGCCAATGGTACATCATTTCTTTGTCTTCCCAATGCCAGAAAAGAGTTCTAAGAGACATGGAGCCAAGGGGATCTGTAGGTCATGTGGTGCAGCTGGAGTGGAAAGGAAGCTGGCTGGAATCAGGGCATCCACAGCATGGGAGTGGGCAAAGGCCCTCAGCATAGGACATACTGCTCTAAGGGAGGTGGGAGAGAGGAAGGGAGAGTCAGGGACTGAGAGAAGGAGAGCAAAAGAGGAGGGGAACCAGACCTAGGACTTCACTGCCTCCTTCTCCAAGAGGTTTTGTAGTTTGTACTTGTACCAAGCTACTATTTCAGTATCAACTTTATGGTTGTTTGGAATGCCATTGACAGAGAAACATAAAACCACAATCTCTGCTTTAATTAGAAAAGGAAGCTGGGACTGTGTTAAATTCTGAAGCCATGACAATTAAAACAGGTTTGGAAAAGAGAATGGTGCAGAAAAGGAGAGAAAAACAGTGCATGTGTGGGTGTGTGCAGATGCACTCTCCAGATCATGGACTGAGGAGAGAAGAGGTGCAAACATTTGGGAGTGGATGCTATAGATGCCTGTTACCTTCATGTTCATCCAGAGCAACTCCATCAACTTCTGCTGAGCCACCTGGCTTCCCAGCGGAGTAACGGGTCATGAAATTTTGCTCCCAGTCGTTGCTGCACAAGCCATTTCAATTTTCTCAGAGCTGCAAAGCTGCAAGCTGAACTTGAATGTCATTCACAAAAGCCATGTCCTTTCCTGTCCCTCTGGCGTGGGCATATGGCACCAGGTTACTCAGGCAGCGCTACAGTTCAGTGGTCTCCATTTGAACTTGATCATAACCACTGGAAAAGGCAAAAGCCTTTCCTTCCACTCTGCCAGCAGGGGAAAAGCAAGGAGTAGAAAAGGCACTGCTGAAATGATTAAAACTCTAGGTGGAATGCATCCACCAGGGGATGAGCAAACCCTACCCAGAATAGATGGAAGATACTTTCAACACTGTGGCAGGGCAGGGCAGTCTTCCTTGTTCCCACACATGGTGCACAGTTACAATTATGGCTGCCACGGGCATCCTGAAGAAACATCAAATCCAACTGGCAGGTTTCAAACTTTCCATGGCGTCAACCTCCCCAGAATGACTCCACTGTATGTACTGGGGTGGCGCCAGGCAAGGAGCTGCAGGGTTCCCATGGCAGCCCTCCAGCTGCACGCCTGCCAGAATGGAGCTGAGTATCTGCCGGGTACTGGCTCACTGCAATGTGCAACCCCACAAGGTAGCAGATTTCAAGGCCAAGTCAGTGGTAGCAATGTCCTCCTTACTCGCTCCCCAACAGCAGAAGTCCCTGTGTGCCGGGCAGCGCAGCTGGGTCACTCTGCAGCCTGCAGCCCTCTTCCACTGCCGGTAAGGGGGAGGAGAGGGGGAATAGGATCACAACCATTGGGTTGTCACCACCCAAAACACTGTTCCCAAAGGGTTGCCCTTCTGAGTGGATGCCTCTGCCCTCTGTGAGGAATGGGAATCACACAGACACTGGAGATACTGGATTGAGTGGAATCAGCTGCCTTTGAAGCGTTCATGGGCATCTCTGCCAGGCCATCTCCAAAGCCCTCTCCAGGCTTTTCTGCTTGCAGATTACTCACCCTCCCCAGAAAGATACAGGTTCATGTGAGAGAAATGAACATTAATGTGACTGTTGCTAATCTTATCTCTCCCTTTTGCTTGATTTTGTTGATTTTGTAAAAAGAAAAACAACATTATCTTCCTTCCCCAGCCTTGTACAGGCTCTGTTCATAGCAGGGGGGCAGTGCTGAAGAAGCACTGGAGCATGCTGGGTGTTCTGCTTTTTCTTCAGCAGTGGACTCCAATATAACCAAGTTAATTGGCCAAAAGATTTTAACACCCAGTCATGTGTACGCTGATGCACAGGCTAGGTAATGTAGTAAGGGTTGAATATAGTAAGGGCCACAAAAAGACTTGCAAACTATTTAAAGGGAGAGTCGATGATTCTTGCTATGTGCTGCCTCCTTCTCTGCAACAGATCCATCCACACATATTCTAAGAAGAGCTGAATCACCACATTATAAATAGACTCACTACGTATTTTTTCTCCTGAAAATAATTTCAAACTGAACATGTCTACTCTATTCACTTTGAATTACTGCTTCTAAGAAAAGAGAAGAAGGTGGCATTTTCTAACTCTTTCTACTTTCCCTGTTAGTAATCTGACTGTTAAAAGCCTTCACTGTTAGCCTATGGGATGCAAACCTGCTTGCATTTAAGTCAATGTGAGTTTTATCATTGACTTAATTGGAAGTGAGATTGAGCCACTGGGCATGTGAGTGGCTTTGTGTAGAGCTTGAAAAAAATAATAAAGGAGACTGAGGCAAAATGTAGTGCCAGTTTTTTTCATCACAGCAATAACCCAGCTTTGCTCAGCCTGCCCATAGTAATGCTAAAAGGAAAACCCAGGCTGAAAGGAAGCACTCATAATGTTATAGCTTAATTAGTTTATGGGAGAAAAATGCTGAAGGGAAGCGGAGCTCCCATTGCTAAATGTTTTACCATTGCACACTGACTAACGTTGTCTGCTCAACACAAAGTTAGCCAAAGTCCTTGCCCTGTTCCACTGCAGCCTGCCCAGATTCTGTGCTCCCTCTTCAAGCCGTGGTTTTGGTTTAGTGACAGTCATGCTGGGTACCTCTGAAAGCACAGAAAACATTTCCTTTCTGTGTATCTAATTTGCCTATTATTAACATTATCCCCAATCTTTTAAGTAACTGATTATTAAGCAAAGAAAGAGCAGTGAAGCAAGGAAAGAATGTGATAGGGAGATTTACTGTGTGGGAGGCAGAGATAAAATTAGATTTCTTTAAGCTATGTAGTACAGTTATTAGGAAGTTAGGCTAATTTTTCAAGGAGCTGTCACTGAAATAGCCTCATCTTATTATTCATGCTGAGGTATTTACTACAGAAATTCTTTCCCCCCGGTCATCATTTTTTCCCAGTAGCAGAAGTTGGGAACTCAACGATTGTTTGCAGCCCAAATAATGCAATAGCATGTTATGATAATGCAAATAGTAGATTATTATAGGACACGATTTAAAAACACTCTGCTGCTTCTAGTGGAATTTGTTTGTTTTGCCCCTTTTAGTATTTTCACCATCTCTCTCCAAATTTTCTTTCCACAGTCTCTCAGTAGAGACAGCAGTAAAATTTTCCTGCCTTGATTTGTGTTTAATGCTGTTTCTCATTATCTGCTGCCTTTTCTGAAGGTATTGAGCAGTCCCAGCATCAAATCCACTGACTGCTAAGAGCACCCAGTATCTTCACCACCACAGAGCTCCAAAGAACTCGATCGCTTTCTTTTTGCCCAGCTCTATTCTGTTGCTTCTACCTCCATGTTGCTCCCAGTTCTGGAGTATGTATAAATTAATCAGACTGACTTTTAGGCTAAACTATGGACTCTTAGAAGCATGTGTAGCTCTTAACATGGTCTCTTAATGGCGAGGTAGTCTCAAACTGTTTGTGGGTTTGGCAATCGCACAGCTGTCCCCAGACACTGCTCACTTCCACTTCTTCCAACAGTCTATCTCTAGCTCTATCCCTCTGTTTTGTTTTGCTCACAGGCCTGCCTCAGCACATGCTTCTCAGCTCCAGTTTGCTGGCATGCCACCCTGAGCACTCCTCCTGGCCTTCCCAGTGAACCAGGACAGGTCTACATAAACCTATGTGTCTCTTTGCTGCAGATTCAACCTCTCAAACCTCAAGGGGACTCTAAGCCTTCTGAAAATGAGCAACCTGGTGGACAACAGCAGGTTATTGGTTTTATAGCAGAATATATAATAAAGGGATCAAGGAGGGGAAAAAAACATATACTTCTATCATGCTTTCATTATTTACAATCTTAGCGTAACCTCTTCCAGCTGGTGTTTTGCCAGTAAAAGGAGACCTACCTTTTTTAGAGGGGACACTTTTAATCATAGCCCAATGTGCTGTGTAGTTAGCCAAGTGCAACCTCACATGCCAAATGCTCAAGGTTTGGAAAAAACAGTCAGCACACCATACAGAACTGTGTTCGGCTGCTCACAGCTTGTGTGATTTAATTTGAGCACAGGAAAGCAAAAAGTCTTAAAATTCTGATAATCTTGGCTAAGACTTGGGAGCCTCTTTAAGGCTGCAAATCTGGACCTCTCCAGGTTTAGGCAGTGAAGAGACATTCTTGCTTCCATGGTGGATCAGCTGCCAGTCTCCTGTGTTGGAGTGCATGTGGGTGTTCCTCTAGGAGAAGTTTTAGGAGGTTAGGACTACCACAGATTTCATTTTTTTCAAGAAAAAAATGCTTGCTTGTTTAAAATGAGGAGGATATGAGTGTAAACATGAGCAAATAAATGCCCTTAATACATAGTCTCTGTTCAAGTTAGGGAAAGGGAACCTATAGAAGATCCCTAATCAATTGCTGAGGCTGTTACCTCCAGAACAGCAATTTATGGGAAAAATCAGCCTTTAAAGCAACCGCTTTGATTCATGAAAATATGTATGAAAAATGCTGAGGATGCTCTGATAAGACAGAAAGGAATGAATGTAACTGGTAGAGGCAGGAGTGGGAGGTGGTGTATTTTTGAAAATGCCAAGAATAGGACAAGACGAAAATAGGGTTATCAAGAGATATATTTCTCTCTGAAAGTAAAGAGACTACAGAGTAATTAAGTAGCACCACGGAACTTATTTTCAAGGCAGGTACGGAACTGGCAGAAAACTGACACAGGCAGAACAGTGTGCTAGTGGTGTACATGAAGCTCTTCTCATCTCTGCTTCTAACATCTTGCAGATGTTCTAGGTACCTGTGCTTCTTCCCTTCCTGCTTTCCCTCACATCTGTCCTTCCCTCTTTTCTTTCTCTTTCTCACTGTTTTCCTCTCTCTCTTTCTTCAAATGAGCAAAGTAATGTGATTTTTATTAGCACTGATTGGTGAGGAAACAGAGATTGAACCTGCCTGGTGGATTTGCATGCTGGATTCACAAGACCATCAGGCTCCTCTCATTCCCAGAAGCGTCTTCCTTAAAAGCCCTTGTAACAGAAGTGACATTGTAAACAAAGCAAGTGTCCCCAGTGAGCAAATGAAGCTTTCCAGAATTAAGTTTCCTTCGGTAATACGTGTCAGTATTCAGTCAATTGTTTTCCCAACCTCATTGTACCATTGGGCTTTTTGTAACAATAAACATTACGTTCATTTTGGGTTTTTATAGGAAAAGAAGTTTGGGGTAAGGAATTGTAACTTGGGAGTGTGAGGCAGGCAGGAAGAGTGTGACTGGGACGTGGATTCAAGGCAGGATGTCTTGAGAAACATCTTTCAGGTTTGATTTTGTCTGTCTGGTGACCTTGTCTAGTTACTTTAGGGTTTTTTGTTGCAGTACCTGTGACTGCAGGACAGCAGGACAAACCTCCTTCTTCATCATGTAAAAACAGGAGAAGACAGTACCCTCCAGTCTCTACCACTCAAACACACACACCTGTCCAGACTCCATGTTTCACTGTCACCAACATGTTAGTGCACATGGGGGAGCAGAGAGCAGAGGTCCACCGTGACTTGGTTTGCCGAGGCTGCTCACTGCCTGCAGGCACCATGGGCTGGGTTTGCACACCAGGTTTCCAGTGGGGTGTGCGCTGTGGCTGCCCTGCCCAGGCTGACACCCACTGCTGAGTGTGAGCTCTCCTTGTTCCTAAGGGGAAAGCGGGACCCTAAAATGGGTTGGAAATAATGGCTATTATCACACCATGCCAGTGCCCCTGGCTCCCTGGGGCCTCCCAGTTGCAGGGACGGGGGTGGCTGCTTTTTGTTTTTTTCCAGTCAGCCTCAGCCCTGAGAGTCTTGTTGGCCCACCCTGAACGTGCAGCACACAGTTTGGGGCTTAGCAAAAACCCATTGGTGGTTTGAGAGACTTCATTTCCAGTCTCCTCCCCCTTCGGCTGACTCTCATGGTCCCCCAGGTGCTGTGGGATTCATTCCCCCCACCTAGATTTTTCTTTTTTTCCCTTTTCCCTACACAACTCCCGAAGGCCAGACCTTCAAAACTTTGGGCTTAACTGTTCTGCCTTTGTCCGAAGCCTCTGTGAAATATGATTAGCACATATTTACCTAGCTGAGAGGCACATTGTGAGGCCTAATGAATGGCTCCACAGTACCTGGTAAGATCTAAAACCTAGAAAAGCCTGATAAGGAGGTGAGCTTTATTTAATTAAGTTAACCTTCCTATTAATTGAGCTGCTTTCTAAAAAAATGCAATGTGAGAACATGCAACTCCTGCAGGGCTCTAGTCTCATTTCTGGGGCTGCTTTCATTAGCTACAGCTGAACGCAGTATCTGTCCGAGGGTATGCACATTGCTAGGGGAACATGCTGATCCTCCCTGCTTATTTATGCTTTACAAAGTGCAAATTTCAGAAATAAATAGTTGATCTACTCTGCATGCAGTGAAAGTTTGCCCAAGGCTAGGCTGGTGATTTTTTTTTCCCTGTGTGTCTGCTTGCTCCTTTGGATCATGCCCACATGCTGCTATTTCAGTTCCTAACCTAGCAATTATCCAGCTACATGTATGTGCAGCAAGTGCACTGAACACAGATGCCTCCCTGGTGAGTTCAAGGAAACTCAGGTGTCTCTTTCCCTCCCTTTATTGAATTGACCCTTTGCACATTATCACTGTAATTCTTTTTCTTTGGGATTGAACTGTAGCAATTTATAGCTATAAAGGTATATCCTTTTAAACCCCTCTTTCCTCTCCTGACAGACTGCAATTCTTTTTTTTTTTCTTTCTTTTTTTTTAATGACTAATTAGCCCAGGGCTTTGTGGATAAGCTGTTGGCTTTAGAGCCTCACTTCAGGTCCCATTCCTGCTCAAGTGTAAAAGACAGAGTAGTTGCAATAGCAATCCTCAGCACAAATTCTTCCCTCCTCCTCCTATCCCCCTCCAGAAATCTGTCACCTGCCTCTTTATCTCTTGAGAAGAAAAAAGGAAGGAAAGAAGCAATATGGAGGAGAATCTCTGTGGCGTGTTTCCTGGCAGTCTGACGTGCAAATGTTTCTTTCACTGGGAAACAGCTGAAAAGAGAAAGGGCTTGCTGACTGCCCTTGCCCTCCACAGTCCAGCAGGAGTCACAAGAGTAGGAAACTAGAGTGGGCACAGCCAATCAGCCAAACTATGCAGACATTCAGAAGCAGTGATAAATCCTCTTTCAATGTACAAATGAAACTCAGTCAGCAGAAACTTCTCAGAAGGTGCTGGATACCCGCCCTGGTGGAAGAAGACAGACAGTGGTGAAGCTGGGGCAGAGGAGAAGGGAGACCTCAATGGTAGATGTGCAATGCAGGGCCTCCAAAGAGCCTCAGCACAAGCCCAGGAGTGCTCCTGAATAGAGGATTGCAACAAAAAGGACTCCTGCTGAGTCTCTCTTAAGTGTGTCTGATGGGAAATTTTTCAATACTATATAGCAGTATCTCTTGAGGGGGACCTTTTTTGTCTTCCTGGGGTGAAAAAAGGTGAATGGAGCCTGCATGACTCTAGACAGCAGTACCCGGGGTCATCAGCAGCTGCTTCACACATAGTGAGGTTTCAACTATTTAAACCTTTGGATTAACCATTAGTTCAAACATGAGTTGAACACAGTTAACAAAAACTACTGGTTTATTTCCAAGGAATGATGAAGATGTACCTGAGAGTTGATTTGAGGTTTGTAAAGCTCTCTGTGGCTTTGGGTGATCTAGCAAATCTCAGAAAATATAAGTCTTTAAAAAAGCAGCTGTAAAATAGAAAAGTAAGGGCTTTACCTTTAAAGGAAACACTTAGAATAGAATCATAGAATCATTTAGGTTGGAAGAGACCCTTGGGATCATCAAGTCCAACCATCAGCCCTACTCTACATGTTTCCCCTACACCATATCCCTCAACACCACATCCAATCTACTCTTAAACACAGTCAGGGATGGTGACTCCACCACCTCCCTGGGCAGCCCATTCCACTGACTGACCACTCTTTCTGGGAAGAATTTTTTCCTAATGTCAAGTCTTATCTAACATAGGGCTAATTATGTATGCGTATCTTCATGAATGTCTTCCAGTTCATACGCATTGTGCTTGTAAGGTGTTTCAGGGGAAAGAAAACATGTAAGCAAAGTAATAAACTCAAGCCATTTCTTAGTTATTGCTTTTGATCATTTCAGCTAGGAGGAAGAGTCTTTAGGAAGAAGTTTTTTTCTCTTGCTCTCTGTGGCAGAGGCTACCAAAAATATTTGCAGGGGCACTGGTGACACTACACACCCTGGGGTATGGCTCAGGCAAGTGAGATACCCAGACAAATTGCTTTTTCTTACTGGGGAAGAAAAAAAAGCATTAAAAAGTGTCATTTAATGCATTCCATAGAGGTAGAAAGGGTTTTTTTGGTAAGGAGGACCGCTGATATATTTCCTTACAGACAGTACACATCACTGTGAGCCACCCTGCATGTTTTATGCTGTGTATCTGTATATACAGCCACTTCCTATTTTAGTTTAATTTCAAACAGCTGAACTTACAGAGAGAGATTTATTATGGGTGTGATGATTTCAGACTTTAAAAGGGAGACACAGGTGACTTTAAAAGATGAGATAAACTTTCAAATACATCAAATGTCTTATTGGATGAAAGATTAAGATGAGCTTGATTTTATCCAGATTTTCTTCAAATGCCCAAATTAGCTTTCAGACTGCCTGAAGGGATGTGGAAGCCTGGGGATGGATTTGTGAATCTGAAGGCTGGCGCTGCCTGTCACTTGATGTCTGAATGGGGAACTGGATTTTTTTGGGGTTTGGATACAGTCTGGATTTCTCTGGAAGTATGCTGGTTTTCCATCCAGATGTTTTGCTTAGACACCGTTTGGAGGCTTTGGCTATTTGTTGGGAGTTTCCTGTGCTAAACAAAGCTTGCCAGGGAGATACCACCACACCGTGTGATGCTTCACAGCTGGGCTGTAGGTCTGTGGCTTGTTTTTTTGCTGCATGTGTGCCTGGGCAGGAGGCTGTGAGCCCTGGCTTAACTTCTGCTTGGAAACTGTCTCTTGAAGCCATGCTAGCTGGGACTAGATCCCATTTCCCACTCCCTTTTCAAATGTATGGATGGCTGTGAATGCCTGCATGGAAATACCCATGCTCCCTGCACAAAGAGAAACCCTCCATTCCCATTTCTAGCCAAGATTAAGTGACAGTGTCACATGCAACTACAAAAGGAAAGTATCCAGGAGGGAGTACATCATCTGTTGCTCCCATCTCAGTTCTCTGCTGCTAAATCAAAGCTACCTCTGCAAAAAGAACAAGCTACTAAGTACTTAAAGGGGCAGCTCCAGAGAAAACCAAACCCCCCACTTGCTGGTGCTTCTCGTTTAGTGGTAAGGTTTGTGATATCTGATGTTTTCCCCAGAGCCTCAGTTCTTTGAGTCACACGGCTTCGTGAGAATTGTTTTCTGAAATATTAATCTCCAGAAAAAAAGCCTGAAGATACGGCCAGAGTCCTCCTTTCACAATGAGAAGTGAAAAGAAAAGGGCCTAGCTTATTGTTTTAAGCATTCTCTAGATTTTTATGTCAAAATTTTCAAGCTTTTCTGAGATCTTGTGTGTTTTTTACAGCATAGCTGTGACAACACTGTGTTATGATTATGCAGCACAATATAATGATTCTCAGGGCTTCGTGCTGCCATCACTACCTCCTTCCCTTGCTAAGACTGGCAAATCCTTTCTGCTTCTCCATCTCTTTCCTCCTGGGGTTTCTCCAGCCCCCAGCTCCCCTCTTCTTTGTCTCTTTCACATTTTCATCCCTCCTCACTGCCTCCCTGTGCTCCCCCCAGTCACTTCAAGCACTCAGTGAGCACCAGCAGGGCTTTAGTCCCTTGGTCTCCTTCTCATGTTCTTTCCATCAGGTGGCACTTTCTCACTACAGGCTCCTGGTGTCTTTCAGGGGGTGTAGAAGACAGCACAATAACCCACAGCACTTGCTGCAGAGGGCAACAGACCTATCAGAGGGCAGTTTTGGTGCTGAGAATCACGGGGGTTCCTGGCACACCCATAACAGCTGGGGGTTGCCATTGCAGGGGGTGTGCAGATGCCGTGAGAGATACCAGAAGGTCACAACTGCCAAAATTTACCCTCTCATGGTAAAGGCACCTTATGTGACCTGGCTTGACAAGGTGGAAGATACAGGAGTAACAGATGATGGTGGCAGTTTTATAAGAGGAATAGAAATGGGGCAGAAGAAAAATGTTGGATTTCAGAATTAATGTTTTTTAATGTTTTACAATTTAGGCTTTGTTTTTCATCCAGCTGAGGGTCACTCTATGGGGCTATGATTGCTGTCAGTGGAAGGGAAGGCAAATGAGGCAGCTGCACACGGAAACTTCTGTCTGTGGTGGCCTGTCTCTCTGCTGGGCTGCCCTGATGCTGAGGAGAAAAAGCTGAACTCCTCTGCTGGGCAATTCAAAGCAGAAAATTAACTCTATGTTCTCCTTTTTCTGTCCAAGGCCAAAGTTCCCCTTTCTGAATAATGCCTTCCCTGCTTTTATTAACACATTGCTTTGTTGGATTGAATGGGGCTCAGCATGTGAGTTGACCTGGACAACCATTGGGGGAACACGTATAAAAGCTGCACCTGTGAAGAACGATTGTGAGGAGGGCTGTCATGCAGCTCCACAGGCTGCTTTGGCTCGGAGTAGAGGAGTCTTGGCAGTCAAGAGTGATGGCTTTATTTGTACACCAGTTTTGGGTGTAAACAACCACTGCTTTATGCAAAACCTTCTGTTCAAAAAGCTCTTCTCTTGCCTATGGAGCCATTTAGCGATCACCAAACCCTGTTCCGGTGCAGATGCTGTTTTTCAGTCTGAAGAGGGATATATATCTATTTCCTTTTGATAACTTACTGTTGCTACCAGCAGCTATCACCAACATCTGCTTGAAATAACTCTTCTGTCCTATTTTTCTCCTGTGATACATGTGTTCCCAATCCTACTGAATTTCCACGTAGCTAACCACTGGCAGTGGGACTAACTGTGAGTCAAGCATGAAAACATGCCTATGCACAGGCAAGCGACAATCATGCGTGCTGACAGGTGCAGCTGTAAGGCAAAATTTGTTGTGTGTCTTGCCACCACAGGAGAGCCTCTGCTAGTACTCAGGTGTAGCTCCCACAGGCTGCTGAGGTGAAGTGCTAATCAGCTTCAGTTCCCAGGAATTCCAATGGCTGGTGAGGCCAGGAGGCTTCAATCCCCGTGAAAGCTTTACCCCTTGTACTACCATGCTCTTGCTCCCCAAACCTCTTCTATTCAACTTCCACAAATCACTCCGATCCAAAAGCAACAGCTCCAAGGGGGTGCTCAGTGAATGTGCAAACACTGCAGGACTTAGTGGTGCCATCATGTAGGGCAGGAGTTTGCATTTGCTTTATGCATGTGAAAAGTGCCACCTTCACCACGTGTCATTAAGGTCTTCCTATCTCCAGCTGATGCTAAATCTACAATGTAAGCACTTGTGTCCCTCTTAAAAATGCAACTTGCTTCCTGGGTGATTTCCATAATTATCCAGGGCACAGCAGCATAAAGCCCCTGAAGCTTAGATGCAGAGCTGCTTGCAAATTGACCTCAGAGCAAAACATCAGAAGCCTAGGAAGAAGGTTCCCAAGCTGTGCAGAGGTATGTCTACAGCTACAAGCGTTTCCAAGGGATGCCAGAATCTAGGCTCAGGCTATGCAACTGGCCCTGGGAGAGTGAGGGCCACTCAGCTGCATGTTTAAACTACGGTGTGAGCATCAACAGGGGAGACAAGTGGGGTCCCATTCCCTTTTGTTGGTTCTGTGAAGGTAACCACCACCTGGGGATGGATAGGAGAAGTAGCATGATCACAACCTTAAGCTATATGGGTAGGAGGAAAAGCCCTATGTATCTCTGAGCTTCAAGCTTAAAAGTGCTTTACAGGCACTTGAGAAACAATTTCATGATGCTCCTGGTGAATGTTATATGTAAGTTTTTAACCCTTGCTCTGATAATGAGGCATCAAATGCACAGAGGGTGTGGTCATCCCTTTCCTTGTATGATGTCAAGCATGTAAAGTGTCCCCAGACCAGAATGGCAATGTCTTGCTTGCACCTCTGGGGATGACACATGCAGCAGGACACCTGGTGGTGGTTGACTGAGGGCAGGGAGCTGCAAAGCCATCAGGAACCACATGGAGTCTGGCTGATTTGTTTGGTATGGGGTGTGTTCAGGAGTGATCTGCCTTGGGCTGCAGGGCAATCTGTGCAAGTCAGTCTGAAACCCATGATACGAACTCAGGTCTCTGACCCTTGCTTCTGTGCTTGGACTGGGCTCTGCTTCCCTTGGCACAAACAGGGGAGCTCAACAGGCTGCATCTTTCCATCTCTCTGAGATCCAAAAAAGTTAATGCTGGAAATGGTCTTTTCTGAAACATTTGTAATTGGCAGCTCCTGCCATGTATTAGCAGGCCAGTAAAATCTCTCTACATAAATTGTGTTGTAATTAGCATGATTTGTTTAATGTCACCTTGTCTGACTGTCTGAGAAACTGTCTCAAAACGTAAAACCACCATATTTTTCAGTTGAGGGAGTGGAGCCTGGCTGCACCAAGCCATTTTTTATTTCTCCTTATGATTTTACAATGGCCTTTTCAAATCACTCAGGCTGGTGAACCTAAGCCAAGTTAATCAAGAATTCCCAGGTGATTAAAATTGCAGCCACAAGACATAGCAACCACAAACATAACATTTTTCTTAATGAGGGTAATATGCTAATAATAATTAATCAGTATGGCATTCAGTACACAGGGCAGCACAGTAAAAACATCCTGATACCTCCAAAATACTTGGTATATGTGTAAATAAGCCATTTAGGGGGAAGCAATAGCAAGGGTGCCAGGAGAAAGCAAAGGGGTGTTAGGCTCTGGACCAGCCTCGGTGTCCCTCAGCTCCTGCGCTCACCTCCCCGGGCTGCGCAACCCAGTCCAAAAGGCAAATACGGGTTAGTGATGGCAATTTTCCCACAAGGTGGCAGAAAGGAGAATAACATGAAAGCAGTTGAGGGCTGCCGGGAAGACAAGAGTGCAACTGGGGAGCAGCGCTGTGGCCTCCCAGTGGGCTCCAATAGAATCACAGAAAAAGCCCCAACTGGAATATGGTTCCATTATTGTCCATCAGTGCCCAGAAAAAGCTCATGACAGGCACAGCAGGAGGAAAAGGGGTTGGGTCTTATGGGCATCTGGGTGTTGCAGCCTCATAAAGTGACTCTTCCCCATCCCATAGACATCACCAGCAATCTGAGAAACAGAAAGAGGGGGGGAAAAGAAAGACCAGGGAGACTTTTCAAGCATGAGAAATGTTTTTGAGGTAAGAAAGGTGCAGAAGGAGCACTAAAAGCCCAGCTCGGCACCAGCATTTTTCAACTTTAATCTTTCTTCCAAATGTTCTGCTTTTATTCTAACTAATTGAAAGAATGTCTTAAAATTCACAACACAAACTGAATTTGATTAAATCTAACTTGGTTCATATGATAAAGCACTGCAGTTAGAATGCAGCTAGAAAAATACATTACGCTAGGAGAAATAAGTACGGTTAACTTCAATAAGAGCAGAGGTAAATTGCTTTTTGTGTGAGATGTGCAATTTTACCTCAGTACAGCTTTAATCAAAGTAAAATATTATAGGGCAAAGAGGAAAAAAACCACCACCCTCACAATGTAACATTTTGTCTACTAGCCACGCAGTAAAACTTTACATTGCTAAATAAAGCCGAGGCTGGCTGTTGTCTGTCCCTAGTCAGGATGTAAACAATGAAGTTAAGGCAATATCTGGCTATGAACTAATTTATATTTATACCAGATCAAAACCCCCAGAGAGTCAGTGTGAACACAAGCTGTCCATCAGACGTTTGTCTGTACCAGAACTTTCCCTGGAAGGGGAAGAATGGAGCTAAACACGGGCATTGCAACGCAGCCTGCATTGGCGCTTACAGCAGTGTTTCCACAGCCAAACGAAAAAGACCGTGAATTAAGCGTAGCTAATAAACGGGATAGAAGGGATTAACCTTGCATTTGTGAGAAGGAATCTTCCTCCTTGCTCTTCAGTGGCCCGTAGTTGATGTTATCAACGTGGTGCTTCAAATTCCTGCTTATAGCTCATTGCAACCTACCTTCTATCTGTGGAGGACCTGCTCTTTTTTTGGGGGCCCAGCACTGGTACGCTGCTGCAGTTCCCTGCCTTGGCTACATGGATCCCTGCTTGTGGCAGAGCGATGACCCCTGCAACCCCTTTCTTGCAGGACCGTCACTGGAGTTGTACCCCCACTGAGGACACAGCAAGAGGCTGGGGTAGCTCTGACACACTGCAGCACAGTCCCAATGCTGGGAAAAAAGCTTGATCTTTGATCACGTCTGGTACTTATTTCCCTGTGACCAGGATGAGAAGACACTGACAAGGAAGTTTCTAGTAGAACCTTGAAAGGGTTACACACACCCAGATTTCTGTGTGCTACAGGAATGGGCCCCTGGCCCCCAGACCCCTATGCAGCCAACAGAAGGCATGGAGGGAATGTTCTGGCCACCAGTTCTGAGAAGATCTGCACTGTGGGTGATGTAGCAACCTGGAGAGCCTCTAGAAATGCCCTGAGAAAACTAGAAAGGTAATTCTCCAGCACACTGTATCAGCTGGAGTAAGAATAAACTGAAGTAAATGTGTAAAGCCCAGAGTTTAGTTAAAAATTTGGTAGGGGCAGAGATGAGAGTTCTTTAGGCAGTCTAATTAACTAAATTAGTTTAGCACCGAGGACCACATAGAGTAATTTCTCAGAAGACATAAGGGGTTTGTTGTATCATCATTCAGCATGGTTTTTACTGATTATACAGCCAAAAACATCTTAGCCAGGCTTCTAAGTGAGAATTTTAACTCCTTGCAGTCAAGAAAAGGAGGGACACAATACCCTCCAGTCTCTGCAAGTACAAAACTTTTGTAGGGAAGTTAATTGTGACATGATGGAAAGGTGATGTGTGCTCTCAGGCATCCTTTGTCTGCAACACAGAGCTCAAGAGAAAACTTTGTGTGGCTGATCTTTGCACACCTGGCTTTAAGCCTGAGGTGTAAGGATGGTTTAGCTGTGGAGCCAGTGGAGAGAGACAAGCACTTCCTTCCAAGGGGGTTTCATACCACAGAGGGCAGGGTCCTATGATGGGTCGCTTGGCCAGCCAGAAACTCAGCCTGGAAATCAGGCATCCTCCTGGGCAGATAGTGGATGCAGAGGTGTAAACAAGCTGGTGCCTCCCACCGCACAGAGAAGTCCTCACCACTGTGTAAATCAGGATTTACAGGCTTGTCAACAAACTGCTGAATGTCCTTTATTATTGATGGCTAGCCAGGGAAAGAAAAGGCATAGGGAAAAGAGCTCCAGCATTCTCTTTGCAGAGGAAGGTGAACAGCTTCAGTTACTCACTATCCCCAGAAGCTAGTGGCACAGGCCTGAGGACCCTGGAAGCCCAGCCCACTGCAGAGGTGGCCTGAGATGAGGCTGTAGCCCACCTCAGAAGACAGGAGAGTCATCGAGGGGAAATACATCTGATTTCTGCTTTGGAGGAGCCTCTCTCCCTTTGGGATGGACATAGTGCCTCTTCATATGACCACATGTCTCTTGATTTCACAGGGAGCCCTGGATCAGTTCCCAGGAGGGAAATGGTGTGCAGATGGTCATGGGTGGTAAAGGCTGAGAGCCAACTTGTTTTCTCTGCCTTCTTTCTCCTCTTTGGCATGGCCTCATTCCTGGCATGTTGTGAAGCACAGCTCTACCTTCCTGTGCCTGAAGTCCAGTAAGGAAGGGAGGTAGGAGCTGCCACAAAACCACAGTCTTTTGGTGCTCCCAGGACACAGGCTGGGCAAATCTGACTGACCATGATCCCTTGGTCTCTGCTACCTTTACCTGGCCAGTACATTATCTTGAGGCAGGAGTGTCTTGCATACCAATGGAAGTGTCCTTGATGTGAGAACCTGACAGAAAAACAGGACTGGGACCTAACACTCGCACAAGGACTCTGACTGATGCGTGAACATCCCACCTTGCTTCTACTACTTTTGGAGACTGTCTAATGGAGTGAAGCACATGTATCTGACTCCAGCTGAAATTCAGCAAATCTCACTCATCTGCAGAGAACATGTTTGTTTGCGTATGGGATAATTTTTAATCCATCGCATCCAGTCGCCCAGATACTTCTCATGTTAGGACTGAGAGGTCTTTTGTGCAGAGATGGATGTTCCCTTCTGAGTAGCACTTCCTCCTCCTCCTCCTCAGCTGCCTTCCTTCAGCAAAGGATCTAATATCTTTGTCTCAAGGCTTTCTGCTCTACATTCTCATCTGTGATTTTATTCACATCCTTCCTATTAGACCTAGAAATTTTTCCTCTTTCCAGCCCGCCAGTTTTATTAGCCCACAAGTGTGTTGGTTGCACAGAGCCTCACAAGTGATCGGATTTAACTTGGAATATTTCACCCAGCCAGATCAGAATCTACCTCTTCTTGACTGCACACATATCACTGCCTCAAAATG
This sequence comes from Jacana jacana, assembly GCA_013400555.1. Lineage (NCBI taxonomy): Eukaryota > Metazoa > Chordata > Aves > Charadriiformes > Jacanidae > Jacana > Jacana jacana. The sequence goes on along the minus strand of VZTM01023910.1, from coordinate 192,088 downwards.
CAATACTTCATGTAATTTTGATTCTGTCAGTAAAGGTTGCACTGAAAATCTCATCTGGGCTTGTCTGTGATATATTGACTTAAAGTATCTGGTTTAAAGCAGACCAGGAAACCAAAGCAAGAAAACCTAAAATCTCCCAATGAAAAACAGTCCTTTCAAGAGAGAATGAGCAATTTAGAGAATAGAAGTATTTTCAGTCATTTCAGTATTTTCAGGGAGATACTGTGTATTTCAACAATGCCAAAATATCTCTGGATTGTTTATATACATTGTTATATGTTTATAGTCATAGAATTATAGAATGGTCCAGGCCAGAAGGGACCTCTTGGGTCATCTAGTCTAACCTCCCCACAGTCAGCCTCGTTGAACTTCCCCTTGAATCTCCACGGAAGGGGCCTCAACCACCCCCCTGGGCAACCTGTTCCACTGTTCCACCACCCTCATAGTAAAGAACCTATTCCTAATAGCCAATCTAAATCTGTTCTTCTCCAGCTTGAAGCCATTGCCCCTTGTCCTGTTCCTGCAGGTCTTTGTCAACAGATCCTTCCCAGCCTTCCTGTAGGCCTGCTTCAGGTACTGGAAGGCTGCTATTAGGTTTCTCTCTTCTCCAGGCTGAACAACCCCAGCTCCCTCAGCCTGTTCTCATAGCAAAGGTGCTCCAACCCCCTGATCATTTTCGTGGTCCTCCTCTGGACCCGCTCCATCAGGTCCACGTCCTTCCTATATTGAGGGCTAGTCTTAATTCAGTTTTTAGTATGTGTAGTGCCACAGTCTGAAACCACATCAGTAAAAGCTGATCACTCCCCTGAAGCTGTCTATAACCAGGGCTTTGCTGCAACTCTGATCAGTTTAAGCTATGCCAGTTGCAAAACAGCTTAGAAAATTTCCCCAGTACAGGCAGGTTTGAAGAAGAAAAGACTCTATTGCAACTCATGTAATTGAGAAACATATAGCATTAAGTTGCTCAGCAGAGCCATTGTTAAATGAGTAATGCATAAAAAATGCCAGTGACTATCCCACCCCACCCTTAGCTCAGGCACAAGAGAAAAAAGCCCGTGGTTGAAGGTTTCATTCAGCTGGGTGTAAAACCTCCCAACAGGAGCACTCCCAGGCAGAAAGAGGCATCTGCCACTGCTTTCTATGTGGATTACTTTCCCCGTGACCGCTCACTCCCCTGTAATTTTTTTCTGCTCTGTGGATTTACACTCTGAAAATATGCAATAGGGAGGGAATAGAAACTCTGACTTGGTGGTATCGCCGGCTTGCATATTGCAGCTCAGCAGTCATGGGCAGCATCCAGCACCAACGCTCAAAGGCAGCTGCCGTATTTATGACTTTTCCAGTCTCACAAGAGCAAGGAAGGCTGGCGAACACTGATTGAGGCACAGCTGAATGAAATGCAGAATATAAAGAGAGCAAAAATCAAATATATTTTGAGTCTGAATTCCTAAAGAAATGAGGTTTATGCAATCCTGCTCGTCTGGGCAAGGAGGTGTGTGTGGCAGGTTGCTCCTTTCACAAAGCTCACGCCGGAGTTTGATCCCACTGACCTGCTGCCAATGACTTTTGACAAGGGGGTCAGCAGTCTTGGAGGCAATTCAGTTTGTCCATGCTGAATGGAAACAGGCACTTCTGCCTCACGGCTGGAAAGGCCAATAAAGCAGCTCATTATTAGGCACCAGACTATGAAGAGCAGACAGAGGTTTTTGAAAAGTGTACCCACTCGTTCTGCAGCCCATGGAAGTTCCCCTCCAGTGCTTAAACTGGCTATTGCCAGGCTGTAAATAAAAATAATATCTGTGTGTATTTTAAATACATTTTCCAGCTTCTTCAGAAAAAAAAACAACATTTTGATGTGCAGGTCACCTGGGAAGACACGGCTACAGTCACAGAGTCTGATTCTGCCACCCGCTGGTTTCTCAGGAACTATCTGGGTGTGCAGCTGCTCCTCCATGAAAGCAACGCCACCACCACCCAGCTGAGGCTTTGCTGAGGGCGTTACATGCATGGGGGAATATTCTCCTCACTGACCAAACGACATAGGCAGCACCTGGGTGGTGTGTGCTCCTGCTTCTGAATTACACCAGTGCATGGGCAATGTGAAGCAGGTGCTTGACTCTAAAAGTAGCTGTTCTTTCATTGGTGGCGGTGGTTTAATTGGCTCCTCAGCAGAGAAGGTGAGTGTTGCCCCAGCTGCAAGGTGGACAAATAGCAGTGAAAAGGTTTTCCAAGTTATGCTCTGCTACATAGTGCATGGTGACTGCGTTTCACAGACCCATAACTGGCTAAGTTGTCTTTTGGGAGGAGGGAAAAGTTTCATAGAGGACTGTTATAAGATCTACTGTTTTACATGTATCCAAATGGCACTGCTTCCATTAAGAAGATCCTAAAATATCCTGATTTCCATAGTAGGGAAATAAATACATAATAATGAATACAATGACATCAGAGACAGCCAATTACCTGTGTTAATTAACAAATGTGATCGGGGTGCAGCAGTGACACATGGATATTCAATACTACTTATTGCAAATTAAAACAGTGCTCAGGTTTTTGCATCCATGTTTCTAGCACAATAAGAGGGTAAAGTTTTCAAAACAGAGGCTAATATGACATGTTTCTATACAGAGAAGGCTGTGAGCACACTGTCTGATGTTCAGAGGTGAAAAAGCACCAGCAGCTTTCATTTCAGCACTTTGAAATCAGATCACTTGCTCAGGGACTGCTGTGATTGATAATGCTAGTGCTTGCTTCAGAAATGTCCATGCTCAAATGTCTGTGAAGAATATCCAGAACAGTAGTCCAGGACTAGTAAAGAAGTTTTGGCCTACAGTGCATCTGAACAAAGTGGAGCTCTCGCTGGGGTACTGATTATATCAGGCCTGTGGAATTGAAGAAAGCCCTCTCTCCCCACGCGCGGTATCAGCTTTCACTCAAAAAACCTCCCAGATAGTAAAAACTTTTGACATGATTGCAGCCACTAAAGCAATATTAAATGTATAACCAATGTGTAAACTGAGATCCCTTTGACTCTGAAGAGAGCCCGAAGCAATGATTCAAAACTACAAGAACTTTAAACTTTAGCTCACCAGGGCTGTGGGCTCTTTGGTTGCGAAGCTGTGATTTTTCAAGCTCTTGGGTGTTTTTGCTACAGGGTTCATTATTTTGCAGAGGATGGGTCTTTCTGCCCTGTGGGGATCTATCTCTTACTGCTGACTCTCTGCATCTTCTCCACATGGAAGAAGTAATTGGATTGTACTTTCTGCACACGACCGAGACAGCAGGGAAACCCAGAACTGTAGGCTGGAGAACTTAGCTGTCTAGAGGGTAGGGAAGCATCTGACACTGAAGAAAGCTAAATGGCTGTATCTAACTGCAAGATTTTTCCTTCCTTTCCATGGAGGAGCTGGGACATGCTGAACTGCACTCAACAGACTGTACTGGAAGGTCCGTGAATCCTTCAGGGAGTAGTGAAAAACATAACCACCCAAATAATCCCTGCCACAAGCCATCCCAGGGGCATTAAATGTCTCTGAATATATGAAACAATAAGCCATGCTGCAGGATGCTAGCAGTTGGGGGCATTCCTTAAAATTACAATACAGAGGCTTTACTGCAAAATATAGGGGTGTTTCCACAGCGTTAGGGCCTCCACGTGCTACCACATAGCTGGGTTATATGATTATGCAGGAGCAACTGCAACCCTTCAGCCTAGAATAAAGAAAAAATATGCAGTTCTTTCATACATTTCCAGATATGGTTGTATATATTATTATGCTGTTACAGAATGCCATGTTGTAACCTTAAGCATCATGCTATTTCTTTATTCCTTAAGACACCAGAATACTGACATTATCATGTTCCTTGGAGTGATTTTGGGAAAGAGATGATATTGCTGAGACTTTGTGCTGTAAGTCTTTAAGAGTTTAGTAGATTTATTCTGTTCCTTCAAACAAATGCCTGCTTGTCATTGTCAGCCCTCCACTGCTTGTTCCCCCCTCCACTCTCTTAGATCCAAGCTTAAAAAAAGAAGCTGTTTGGGGCTTGACGTGTTGCTTGTAGCTATGTTAGAGACATTGTACTATTCTGGGAGCTATTCAGGCTTCTCCAAACAGCTCTTCCAGCTGTAATAGAATGCATGGTTTGCATCTCAGCCATGACAACTTTCCTTGGTCTCCTACCAAACCCCACCAGCCAAAACCCAAGTGCTGGCTGATCTTCTGCAAGCCTTAAGGAATGTCTGCATGCGTGTGTGTGTGCACATGGCTTTATGTGCACGCACTCACTTATTTGCAAAAGAGGGGAGATTTAATGGCCAGCTTTGAACTACAAACCCCAGTCCTGTTACAGCATATTCATCCCGCTGACCCGATTTAGACCAGTGGTTGGCTTGCTGTAAGGTACAGCACTGAAAAACATTCACAGACCTGGACTGACCACCTCTGAAAGGCCAACTAATGGGATGTGTTGCTTTGCTCTGCACAAACCATCATCTCCTTCTGTCCCTGAAGTGGAGGCAGAGGAGGGTGGTATGTGCCCATACAAAGGTCCATGCCTTGGGAGAGCCCCCACCTAGGCTGTGCCATGTTAGACTCGCGCGAGGGGTGCTTGCTTTGCACAGGAAAGGGACTACTCTTTGGCACCCCAAAACTTGCACTAAGCAGCAGCAGCAGCAGCAGCAGGGTTTCTTGCACAGGCTGATTTATGCTTTTCTCCTCGATAAATATTTGTATCAGCCTTGACTGGAATAAAAGCACTGACATACAGGGAAAACTGTCTGCTATTATTTCCCACTTATAAAGAACAAAATCTGCATGATGAGCCAAATTCACCTGTTGCAAAGATTATGCGTTGCATGAAATATCTAGAGTAGCAGAAAGAAGCCATTCCTAGAATTTACAAGAAAAAAAGATTACTCTTTACAGCAGCAAAACACCACCATTGTCCCACTCAGCGTATTAACATTCACAGTAAAAGATGGCAGTTGCAAAACGCGGGGGAGGACAATCAAATCAGTATTTCTTAAACAGTTTTGGAGTGTGCAAGCCGATATTTCAGAACAATAATGGAGAACGTGCAATGTTCTGCGTTGTCAGAGTTCCTGAGGGGGCAGATTCAAAGGTCTGCAACACAGTGCCTTCCGAACTGCAGCGGAAGGGAAGATGGACAAACAGGACAAATCAGGGTGTTGTACTTACAAGTTCGATGAGTTATGATTTGTTGTCTTTTTTTCCTTTTTAAGCAAATCCAGAATTTAGATGTTGTTGTGTTGGAAAACTAAAATTACACAGCAGCATACACAGATCTCCTATGCATAGTATGAGATAGTGCCTATGTGCGTGCATGTATTTGTGTTGTAATTTAATACCTAACATCATCCCGAGCTAAAAAGACCTTCTAACAGAAGGTCTTCACCTCAGAAAAAGGACTAGTCACAATGAACACCAATGTGGCAGCCAGAAATAGCATTTAAACCTTTACCTGCAATATATGGAACACTAAAGAAGTTACATTGATCTTCCTGCCTTCTGTTCCAAGCATTGCTGCTCCAGAACCAGCCTCTCTCTCTCTCTATGCTGACAGCTACACAGTGTTTCTTGTCCCCACCAGTGTGCACTTTATTCTGTCTTTGTGACCACCCTCTCTCTCCATCCCCATCCGTCTGAGCTACAGTCAAAGGTTTGGATTAACAGGAGCAGAATTTTGCATGGATGGACAGTGATGTTGTGAAATGCAGGGAGAGTAAAGGAACGCAGGTCTTTAGCTTGTGAGCAGCCACAGACACTGGGACTTCAGTGTGCAATGTGGCTGAGGCTAAACTTGGTATCATAACAAAGCGTGGGCCTAAATAAAAACTGCCTTAAACTCCCAGGAGGTTTACTTCTTCTACATGATGACAGTTGTTAGAGAGTAGCTCCCCTACAGAAAGAACCATACCAAATATAGTGTGCTAGAGAAAATGCAAGAGGCAATGCTGGAAGAAAACTAAATAAGCTTTGCTTGCTCTCTGAATGCAACCCTATTACTGCAAGAGGCCATGGATGCCATGTTTGAAAGTATTTGTTCCTTTAGCTCTGCGATTCTCTCAGTTATTAATACGACATAGCCATTTTCAGAAGCTCCAGGTCTTTCTTTAGGCTATGCTTGGGGCTGGGAGACTCCTCCATGTACCAGCCCCAGAGAAGCTGGTGAGCAATTTTCTCTCAGATGACTGCCAACTGCTCTGAAGAGAGGACACCAGGAGATTCTATTTAAGTCACCTTTTTTGCTGATCTGCTGTTGATCATTTGCATAGCTAGTCTGGATTTAGCTATGTGCTCATCTACATGATGAGCAGCAGGATGCAACTAGGAGGAAAGAAAGCAGCCAAACACAATAATGAAGACATTTGCCTGATTTACTACAATAATGTATATTCTGGCAACTTCTCTTCTCCCTCGTTCTTCCCACTCTGCCCAGGATGGCAGGTGGGTCCCTCATGCAGCTGCTTCGACCTGCAGGAACTTTGCAGGCATTTACAAGCTGCAGGACCCGTAAAACAGCAAAGCTGTGACCTTGCCTGGAAATCATAGAATCATAGAATCATAGAATCATTTAGGTTGGAAGAGACCCCTGGGATCATCAAGTCCAACCATCAGCCCTACTCTACAAGTTCCCCCCTACACTAGATCTCTCAACACCACATCTAATCTGCTCTTAAACACAGTCAGGGAGGGTGAC